>JAULCA010447757.1:0-10346 GCA_032360845.1 Crassadoma gigantea | reverse complement strand
TGTATACTGGTTACGAGTAGCACACTTGAGTAGTTTTAACAAAATTACCTGAATTGTTTGATACATTTTTGAAGACTACACATAGAAGATACTCTGTTAGGTTGGACATTCCATAAAGTCTCATTGACTCTAATCTTACCATTGATTAAGTATTCCATTAGTTACACACAGGACGAAATGTACTATATGGATGGTCGTTTTACACATACTTTATGGTGAACTCTTTTTTTCTATTTATAATTGTGAATCTATATGATATTTTACTAGGTACGAACTCGTCAGTTGCTTACTATATAAATGCAAGTTTTAAGTTCACGGCTTGTAAGATACTTTCAAATATTTCATACGCTAAATGAGTGACCTCAAATCGTCCTCAAATACGAACGATTATCAGCGTTATTATAAACCTAGAAAAACCTAGGATGATCTCTATCGAAATTATCTTACACAAGTAACGCAGTGTAAATGATTCCCGAAGGGATAACTAGAACGATGCTGATGGTCAAGCGACAGGTGCTCTATATAACCTGCTTCATTTATCCCAGCCATGCGGAAGCGAACAGACCATTGGTACTGCCAGTTGGCTTTGCCTCGACCTCTCTTTGAACTATAGCAGATGTAGATATTTTATTTACAAATATACACATCTAATAGATGCTGGAAATGACACGTAGCACGTGTGTTACTGTCAGTTATAAACAGTTGTTTGCAGGACGAACCCCACCAATGATGATAGTTCTATAATAGCTGGCGTACATATGCTCAGTCTCTCGTGGTCCATCGTGGATGTAACTGAGCGTTCGCAGATGACCTGATATCAAATCGTTTTGTGACGGTAACACTACACATTATATAAAATGAAATTGGAATAATATTGCATAGGTGAAGTGTTTAATATTTGCTGTGTAAGTAGTTGATGTGCTTTGAAGGACTGTTCTTTTTGCTCTGTGATTGTTTGACTATTGTTTCATTCATGCATGTTTGGTATGCGTTTTTTAAACAGGTAAGAAAACATATAAGGCTTGGCATTACTATGATGTACAGTCACATTCGTGATTTCGTCTTTACCTTGACGTAATTTAAAGTTGTATCAAAACATATTCCTAAAGCATTTTGTTTTGTTTACAGATGAAGGCATGGCAATGGAGTAACATAATAGAAGAAAATTGAATAAAAAAATAGCCTTCCTCTAATTGTAACTATGGAAAGTGTCTGCTTTGGAATGCGAAACTAACTACCAAAGATATGCCCCTTGGTGAGGACGCCTGTCAGGCGACATACAAGATCCTTATCATAGGTGACGCGTCGGTCGGTAAGACAGCTCTATTGAGGACACTGATTTCAGAACCATTCCAGGAGAAAACTAGGCCGACTGTCGGTAGGTGTAATGAATAGCAGGAAAAATGTATTGGCATATCTTAAAAGATGATTTAAATATGTCAACGAACGCTCATAGATATGACGTCACAGAATTTCTGCTGCTCTCGTACTTGAATTTCCTATAAACATAGTAAAATTTGTCAGGCCAGTTTGCAGAGTTATTGTCCTTTTTGAACAAGCTGCAAATGGCATCATATGTTCTCAGTACTTTATTACATATTCCTTTAGCTGTATTAACTAGGTAAGTATTAGCACAAACACTATAAATATAGCCGTAAAACAAATTAAAAATCATGTAACACGCAGTATTAATAACAAATTTCAGATTTATTATTTATTATAGATATGCAAGAAGTTTATTGTTTGTTATTCTTATTATGTCTCAGAAAATTTAGCTAGATATACCATTTACTATATTCCTAATTTTAAATGCGTTTTCATTTATCTGTTTTGATTTGAATAACACCTTTTGATGTTTAGAAAAAATACTTTATTGAAAAGTTTTTCTGTTCTATTTTAGCTTTGGATTTTGTGAGGAAACCATTTGAGGTAGATGGTGCTTTTGTACAGCTGCACTTATGGTAAGTTAACTCTCACTAATCAAAGTGCTCGAGGAAAATTTGATTTAAGCTAGACCAATGCTTAGTACGTTTTTTTCTAGTGTGCCTCAGTTAACTTTGGTAAATCCTTTCTCTTTAGTGTATCTCAATTAACAATACTTAACCATTAACCTTCAGTGTTCGTAAGCAAACTGATAAATAATTTCTCTTTAATGGGTATCAATTTACAATAGTTAGACAATACCCTCTAGTGTTCTTAAACTAACAATGGTAATAACAATGTTTAATTGATTTAATTTCTTGTTTCTGAACTAACAATGATTTTTTTTCTCTGTGGTGCGTGGCTTATCTAGCAACAGTAAATGATTTCTCTAATTCTTCAAATTGGTTCGTCTTGTCTTACGTCTCTTTGTGCATTACGTAAATATATTATAAATCAGCATAGCTTGTTTTTTTTGCAAATACACTTAAGTAGTTATATTGTTCAACGTACAGGGACACTGCTGGGCAGGAGAGATTCCACTCCATAACAAAATGGCACTACCGTGGTACCAAGGTACGTTGTGTTTTTGTTGATGTTGAATCTCATTTGCATGCATATATTTATTTTCGTTAATATTAATTTCATTTGTATATCTTTTATCTATATATGCCTACTTTGATTAAACTAATGCCGACCTTATATTACAAGTTCTTTTCATTTCCAAGTCAGTTGTAAACTACCTTAAGGACGAGGTATGTGACTGTTGTATCATCAGTCATTGTATTACCATTTTATGGGGCTATATTTACATATACATTTTATATTCATTCTATTAAATTACAATTTTACTTATTTTTTTGACATGCTGTGCCTATTTTGCATTTGTTTTAAACATAAAAACATATAAAAGTATTATAGTACTCTGGCAATTTCGAACACGACCAAGCATTTTTTCTCTCTCTGGCGGACGTAAGATAAGATATGGATCAAGGTATGTAATTTTCGACTTTATTGTCAGGGTATAATGGTGGTATATGACATCACAGACAGGGAGACATTTCATCATCTTTCCTACTGGATAGACAGCGTCAACAAGGTAAATGTTTGTTAGGTACGATCGGCTATCTAACATACGAATTGTGTAGCACAACACAGTGCAGACCATGGTTAACATCTGATAAAAAATCGTTACATTTGTATTTCAACAAATTCCAATAAGCAAGTTCACACATATATAATTTTGTTATGACTTGCAAGTTGCAACCACGAAGACAATTTATGTTACACGCTGTAATTACACGTATGCATAAAGTAAAGCAAATATAAAGTTAAAGAAAATAAAAGGGTATAATGAAACAAATTGAAAGCATTTTAATGTTGAGTAAGGTCTGCGATAGCTGATATCTATTAGGTGGTATCCAAAAAATATATAATATAAATTATTGTGTCAATAAATTAACTATTATTAGTATCTGTGTTTATTTTGTTACAAGACAAACAAATGTGAAATAATACTGACATTGACGGATTGATTTGTTAATCAAGATGTAGTGATATAATATTAATGACTTTTATTATATAATTGTTTTGTTTACCTCGCATACTATCTAAGTGAACAGAAACCGGGCTTATTTTCAAACTCTATCATTTCTTAACACAGGATGTTGCCCATGTCAACAACAGGTACGAGGCAGTACCACTAATTATAGTGGGAAACAAGGTGGACCTATGTCGGAACAGAAGAGTAAAGACACGAGAAGGACAGAAGGTAGTTTACCCAATTATCTTAAAGTTCAACACTTCAATGCCTCTACCGTCGAAAAATTAAATATATATCAATCGAATGACAAATGAAATCTGAAGGTAAATAGCTGTAATATATAGCGTCTTGTCTCATGTTTGGCTTCAAAAGAATATTTTGTATAGTGTTTGTAAGGGATACAATGATCTAAGTAAGAAACAACTGTAGGACAGGTGAACTTAGAAAAGCCGGTTATATTTCAGTTCGAATACATCAATTATCAATGTACGAAGTATGTATATAAAACATAACGTGTTTAACAACACACTTCCGTCATAGTTATAATGATTGTCCTATATCTCTGATCACTTAAGATCACAGCTTATTACTTTGATGATTTATCATTGTGGGATAACCTTAACGATGTTACTGTATTTTGTGACGTCATCACATCTTAACTATGGGTGTAGATGTCTAACATGTTGTTTGGTACAAAGACAGTCTAGTTTAAACAATGTTTGACTAATGCGATATTGACTATGTCTGTAAAGTGAGAATAATTAGGATTAACAGCCAATCACGTGGGCTAACTATCCAATGAGTTTACCTTGAGCATAAATTCAACTTTCAAAATTAACAACTGATCGTTGGCTTTTCTAGTTATAGATATATTTTGAGAATGACCAATGCCTTCTCTGTCATTTGTAAGCTTGCAGATAAGCACATGGCTTTTGGATTCTTTGAGACAAGCGCAAAGACGGGTGAAAATGTGATAGATGCTTTCCGAAAATTGGCGTATCACGTGACTGATATTTGCGATCCAAAGCTTGTAAGTGGTTTCATATCTATATTTACTGATTTAAGTGCTGTTTATGATGCCCTAACGTTTTTTTGAGAATTCCCCCGTTTCCGATAATCGACTGATGATTTCTGACCTAGATAGTGTTAATGATTTGGTTTTTTTTTTTTTTTTTGCTTTAAATGATATCAAATTTAATTTCTGTTAAATTATAATGGGATAATTCAAATCCATTTACTCCTTAAAATTGTCGATAGGTATTAGAAGTAAAAAATAATTAGCCCGATTGCAGATTATTATAATTTTTATATTGTCATTCCCTTTTGCTCAATTAACCAATTAGTATGTGGAAATGTTTAAATGTTAAACATTTAATTTGCTGATAACTTTGCCAACAGATGAAAAGTTACCATCCGAACATGTTAAGGCCACCGGATATTGTACGCAAGACCGGAAGTACAATGCGGCAAATTCTTCCATCTGACATACTAGTTGCTGACAAAACAGAGGAAAAGAAACCGAAAAAGAAAAAGAAAAAGAAGAAAAAATCAAAAAACAAATCTAATGACATTGAAATGAGTACGCTAAGAAGGGAAGATGGAAACACATGTTGCAAAACAAAACATAAAATCGATGAGTTACAAACTGGGGAAAATGGAACAAAGAAGGAGACATCTAAACACAAAGGCGCAATAAAATTAAAACATTGTGGTAAAAAAAAGATCCAGTGCTGTGTGATATCGTGATAAGATCCAGTGCTGTGTGATATCATGATAAGATCCAGTGCTGTGTGATATCATGATAATATCCAGTGCTGTGTGATATTGTGATAAGATCGAGTGCTGTGTGATATCATGATAAGATCGAGTGCTGTGTGATATCGTGATAAGATCAAGGGTTGTGTGATATCGTGGTAACTGTGTTTTTATTCTCTATGTCATTTAATCCATATCCTAAGTTATCGTTGCTCTTTATAACTATGTAAGGTGGGAGGTCTTAACCTATATCTAGATATTCCAAAGGACCAATTTCTAATACTCTGTTTTATTATATGTTATATATTGTATCAATGCCATGTATTTAAACCTATTGAATGGTGCTGAAATCGTCGTCTGAATTCGGAAATGAACATATTTGTGTCTAGTTTTGTCTGGTTGTGTTGTTATATACAGGGTACCTACATGACAAAACATGAACAATTTAAGAGCATAGGAAAAACCTTCTTACTAGTGTGAGTGTGGTCGTCGAAATCATTTAAATTTTTAGGTTGTTTGATTGTCATATCTACCATGTACATTGAGGTTATATCAGTAATTGTTTCTCACTTTAACATTATCGCTTGTGAATACAAGTCGGTTGTTAACATTTTATATAAGTTGTACATTTTATAGATAATTGTCATCAATAGAATGGGAACATGGAACGAGTATAACTCGTAGATATTTGCGATGTGTATGTTTTATCAACTGTTAACTTTATTATAGTAAAGCGTTTCATACAATATTCAATACAAATACGTTTGTAAACGTCCGGTCTTGTATTTTTATCCTGTACAATTTGACAAAATAAAGTATAATAAAACTATGAAATCAATGTTGGCGAATTTCTATACGAAATTCTCGGAAATAAAATCGTCGCAAATGTAGTAATTTGTGAAATTAGTGAAAGTAAATCTACCACCATCAATAGTGTTAACTTTGTATCCCGTTACCACTTAAATCATCATTATCCTATAATCAAAAATTGATTAATGAACCAAATCACCATTCACACAGCCATATCCACATGGCCATTAACGATTATTTCTTAGTAAGTCGGTAAAGAGAAAATATTCCAGGCACATTTATAAATATCATGTATTTAATACATTTTCAACGACAAAAAGTGACATCTATTTAAAGTGTTTGAATTTCATCATCATTTATTTCTCTATATACAAAATAATTATGTTAGTTAAAACTACAGTGTATTCGTATATCATCTTCACTAGCCGAGGGTTACTATCCGGCACGATCTTGCTACTCCTCTGGAGAGTAGGGATACCGGATCATACCGGATCGTACCGGATCGTAACTCTGGTCAAAGTTTTATCTCTCTCAAGTCTCGTTCTTAAAAGAAAATGGAATAAAGCAGAACGAAAGATAATAACATAGATACAAAGCAGTTTATATGGTTGCCAAAAATGGGTAATCTAACTAATTTACTTATATAATAGGTAAGTGTGTAATTAAGGTTCTCAGACTGATACTTCATTTTTGAATTAAAAGTATATTTGTTCTCTTTTAAGGGTACTTATGAAGCACCCAACGTCGTGACTGTTGTATACGAACGTGAGTGAACACAATATTCACATATGAACGATACACATACATGTACAAAGGGAAACAAATCTGTCGTTATCAGTCAGTTTTATACCGATATTCGCTAGCCATATATTCTAGCCATGAAATGGACCGTGACTGTGCGACATGGCTTTATAAGTACTTTATTACTGCTTAGCTATTAAAATCATGAATAAGATTTAACAAAACAGGTTAATTACTAGACCGGTAAACTCCCTGTGAATTACTACATTATAGTGCAGTTTTGTCAAGGAATATGTAGGTGATTTCCCGATTTTTCCAGCTTATCTAAATACATAAGCTTTTAAAACATTGGGAAAATAATGAAATATAACATCTCTACAGATAGACAAATATCAGCAATGTTAATAAACAAATATCAATATTATCAATGAATTAATAGTAGTATAATCAAAGGACAAAGATCAGTATTATCTACAGACAGGCAGCAATATTATGATAGGACAAATATCAGTATTATAAATCTTGAAATATCAGTATTATCAATCGATAAATATCAGCAATATTAATTGACAAATATTAACAATGGATATCAGTATCACCAATGGACAAATAGAAGTATTTTTAATGACAAATATCAGCAATATTAATTGACAAACAGCAGAATCATTAATGGACAAATAATAGCAATTGTAATTGAAAAATATTAAAAATAAATACACAGATAATCAGTATTATCAATGGACAAATATCAAAATTATCATTGAGCACACTTCAGTATCATGAATGGACAAATATCAGTATTATTAAAAGAGAAATATCAGTATAATCAATTAATAAATATCAGAATAATTAATAGAGAAATATCAGTATTATTAATGAAAAAATATTAGTATTACATTGTTACAAGTTCTATAATAACGAAGACATATCAAACTAACGATAGAGAAATAATAATTTTTTACACATTCTGATCAACAGATATGCTAATTCATTGTCATTTATCATAGTTATGTAAATGAGTGTATGGAAAAAGTCCGGGTCAGTATTCAGCACGTGCCGCATTACAGGCACGTGCAATAGGAGAGTTTAGGACAGTGATGACACGTTCAGGTGTCTGTGTCTTCCTAGCCAATGAACGATACGGACTTTCCCATCCGCCTGCCCGTTTTTTGGAAATACATGTTTATGTGATTTTCATTTTGTGAATGCAGAATCTTTAATGGTCGAGCACATCATGAATTTTCTTAACAGTTCAAAACCAAATGGAGACGAAGACAAAGAGGAATATAAAGATCGCGACTCGGTGTTCGAACTTTCGATTTAACATTTTATAAAGTGAATACATGTACGTCCTCGATTAGCTAGGCGGATGGATTACCAGTAATGAGATTTAGTTTATATAATAAATTATTCAAGTTCGTTTGAGAGGAGCGTCCTAGAACATAATTATTATATATTATTGTATATTATAATATCATATTGACATGAGTATTATAACTAATATGATTACAAGGTAGTTGTTTCTCCATTGCAAATTCTGATATTTTGTCATTGTCACATGTTGTAAAACTGAAACATTCTTAATATAATTATTTTCAAACTATTTATATCTAGGCGTGCTAGGCTTTCTACGAGAGATTTTGAGGAGTTTTGTTAAACGAAGTTAGGCGATCATGCTGTTGATTAATGGAGGATTTTACCAGGTTGTATACAACTTACTATTAAGTTCGAATGTGAAATATTTTTATGATTTAAAACATGTTATGCATATCCGGCGGTTGACTTATTAACTTTTTTTGTATTAGACACGAAACATAACATACTTCAGAATTAAGATATACCAGATACTTTCTAAATTTCCTGTATCTAAAACAATGACACAATGCGTTACAACAGCGCTAATGAAGGTTGACATTTTTCTTTGTATTTACACATCACGAATTGGCGCTAGATAATTCTTTTTGTACTAGTAAGTAGACACAACGGAAACAAAACTATTGTCATATTTCACAAGGGTTGACACACATAAATACCTACAAAATACCCTTTGAAGTTTTAGGTCGGGCCTCGAAACACCCGGGCTTTAAAAACTGTCTTTACAAGTATTACACTTCGTGGATTGTACATGTATGACAGCAAGGTCTGTTACAAGCTGTCACAAACATTTCGCGGAACAACAAAATGGTAAAGTGATGTAATCGGTAGGATTTGTTAAGCAGTTTGTGCGGTAAGGAGTCATGTCTATCGAGCGTCAGGGACATCACGTCACCCAGTCATGGAGCTGAAGCAAATACATTGGAAGGTAACGGATATACTCTTAATTTAAATCTATCATTAACTTTATATAACACAAAATGTATCAGAATGAGGGTTCTTTTTCAGAAAGTTTGACCAGTAGGATAAACGGAATATCTACAATCCAGTCATTTATCAATTCGCATATACTAGTAGTATTGTTATCATACAAAGTACTGTCAAGTCGCTGGCTTGAGGGATATATTTTTATTCCAATCGAGTCCAATAGGTTAGAAGGACGTTGGGGTGGTTATAAAGACTCGAATATAGTAAATTGTTAACTCTGTTTAACCAAGTGGTATACACATGGCTTTAACGATCAATAGAAATACGTTTTCTTTTACACTTAGTTCTTTGTTTTGTCAACACGCAGCTGTTGAGTAATGCAGGTAACAAACAAAAGGGGTTTAAATTATAGACCAATGCATGTACGGCTCTGGCGATAGAAAGGGTATTTTTCAACATGTGAGTTTGAAGATATTGACGAAATCTATGGTTTGAAATAAAAAAAATCTTTTAAGATTGCTTGATAACTTCTAGCATGTAGTCAATATATCGTTTTTACGTGTATTAATTTTTGGATAGTGGGTATTGCGTTTCGCTTCAGATGATTTAACTGTCGATATTTTCTACCGAAGTATTGCTAAAAGGTGACATTCCGGAACCTAAGATACATTTATGTCAGTACAAATCCTAAGAAATTCATAATATCATGGATTTGTCTAGCTCTAAGCGATGACTAATACATCCGAGAGTCAAATAAAATAACGTCAAATGCATTCGCTTTTCATCAAGACAACCGGGGTTCGATTCCCCGATTGGATGTGAAAAGTTGTGGTGTCACCTGTCCGATCACATGGGCTTTCACCGGGTACACCAGTGTCCTCTCACATAAGAATCCCGTGCACTGTTATAACGGCCGGGCGAACAGATGTGATTAATATCATTTGATGGAACTTATTTCATGATTGTTGCAAAATATAAATAAACTAGATATTTACTCCACATCATTTTAAACGATAACGTTGGATGTACAATAACCTCAAAGTGTTTACCTGTGTATAGCTATTAGTCGACAAAAGGCCTCGAAGTGTTTACTTGTGTTTATATTATAGTCGACAATAACCTCGAAGTGTTATCTTGTGTACAGATTATAGTCGATAATAGGCCTCGAAGTGTTAACTTGTGTACAGATTATAGTCGATAATAGGCCTCGAAGTGTTAACGTGTGTATGGATTATAGTCGACAATAGGCCTTGAAGTGTTATCTTGTGTATATATT
>JAULCA010447756.1:0-22206 GCA_032360845.1 Crassadoma gigantea | reverse complement strand
AAAAATGGTAGTTTCTACTCCTGCTAAACGCTCAGCAATTTAGGAGAGGGACGACTGGTTCGCCCGTTGTCAGTATACTGTGACCGGGTGGGGTGTACTGTTGGAAGTCTTCGGCAGTATGTTTCAGTGAGGTAGCACTATAAAGTCGGCATCAGATTCGCGCTATCACAAGGAGAAAAACATGAACATATCGCAGCCTCCCAAAATACACACGCATACACTACACACATGCATCTTGCACGCAGGGAAATGACCTGAGCTTTTGATAGGACGTTAAACAAAATAAAACCAAACCAAGGGGTGAATTGACCGAAGGTCAAGGTCACGGGTTTAAAGATCAAGGTCAAAGTTTGTATTTTTTCTTTGATGAACATTTTACTATAACATGATGAAGCAAAATTTGTTGGAATTTAACACAAAGAGTCTACTGACTTAGGGTAAAAGGTCGTCGGATCCAAGGTCAAGGCCAAATTTACTACCTTTTCACTGGTTAACATTTTGTTATCACACTTTGAAGCAATGTTAGTCGGAATGAAACAAGGAGTCATTCGACCAAAGGTCAAGGTCACTGGGTCAAATGTCAAGGTCCAATTTTTATATCTTTCACTGATGAACATATTGTTATGACATTATGAAGCAAAGTTGGTCGGAATTTAACAAGAAGTCAACTGATTTTAGGTCAAGGTCACCATGTAAAAGTCAAGGTCAAATATCTTTTTACTGATGAACTGCTTTTTTATGTTATTATGAAGCAACGTTGTTCAGAAATTAACGTGGAGTCAATTGACCAAAAGTCCAGGTAACATGATCAAAGAGTTCAAGGTCAAGTTTTGAATTTTTCACTGATAAACATTTTGTTATGAAGCGAAATTAAAGAATAAGTATACTGACCAAAGATCAGGGTAACTTGGTTAAAGGTCAAGGTAAATGTCCAAAGGTCAAAGATAAAATTGATCTCACATCATAGTACATGTAAAATGTATAATTTGCTTCCTTGCGATTCTTTTTGAAGTCATAATGCCAAACGTCAAACTCGGCTATATAGGCAGATTGCGTCTTGATGATTATTGGGGATATATTGCCATAAGGCGGGGCCCTTACTGACCTGTCAGTGTTCTTATTTCACCTAAGTTGACCAATTGTCATTTTCTAAAATCGGGTCTCATGCCCAACTTTAAAAACAGATTTTGCCCCTTTTAAAAAAAATGTACCGAAGTTTATTTGCAGCGTTAGTTCAATTTTGTTCTCCTACTTTGAGCAAACTTGCTTTATTCATGCACTCGGGAAGACGGAGACTCGAGTACTGAACATCACTTACCTGTGTATAATCGATCGTAGATACATTAACAACCATTCACCAGATTGTAATCAGATGTGTGATGATGCCTTTTTGAAAAAAAACCCATGTAAATATGTCTATAGTACCATAGCTACCGACTCTTAACCAAATTGATAAGACAATTTAACATGAACCAGAATAATTTTAAAGTGAATGGTTTATAATTTACACAGCCATAAATTATTCTTCTAAATTTGCATATTGGCTAATAAGAAGAGACATACGTTTTTAAACGCCCGTCAAATTTTGACGGGAGTAATATGTTATAGGAATGTCTGTCTATTCGTCCGTCCGGCGTAAGCTTTTGTTTGTCCGACAATTTCCTCCTACATTTTCGACGGATTTCTTTGAAACTAGGCATACATTATAATCATGACATGAAGTTGTGTCTCACTGAAAAGAATTTTGATTCAACAATTTTGCAAAAGTTATTGTCCTTTGTTCATTTCAGTATTTGATATTTTGTCTGGAGATCTCCTCCTACATTGTTTGACAGATTTCTTTAAAACTTGGTATACATTATAATCATGCTATGAAGTTGTGTCTCAATGAAAAGAAGTTTGATTCGTCAATTTTTGCAAAAGTTATCGCCCTTTGTTTATTTCAGTGTTTGATATTTTGTCCGGCAATCTTTTCCTACATTTTTAACGAATTTCTTTTAAACTTGGAATACATTATAATCATAATATAAAGCGTATATTGTACCGCCCCGCGGTACGTTTTTTGTTTTAATACATTAGCTTAAAGGCCTATTTAGCATCACTTAATATTACTTCCGGTCCAACTTATGGCACATGCGTAGATCAATAACCTAGCCTTCATTCGATTTTTCGACGGACATTCCTTCCTTTTGATAAGGTCAGGAATTGTGCTAAGATCTGCAGTTAAGACAAAGACATTCTATCAAACCAGTCGAAGTTTGATCCTTATAGGAGGTTAAGTTAGAAAACATTTATAAAATGTATACTGCTGTATACTATATATATAAAATACGTTTGATAATTAAAGCATAATGGTATGAATTAACAGTCAACACTTATAATACTATACATCGTCAAGTGTACGAGTGAACAAATTTCTCAAAAAAGATAACTCGAAAACCTAAAACGGTCCATTTGCTTGTTTTATGTTCTTCTAGAAATACTATTGTATTACTTAATACCGTCACTATTTTAAAATAACGACTTTAGTGGATTTCATTATTCAAATTTCAAATATGTTATGTAACTGGTGGTATACAATGTATATAAAGATAATTATTGACTACCGCACTGTATTTTCAGGGTATGTCGTGAGAACAAATTTCTCATCGCGAGCACGTAGACTCGATATTTCATCCACGTGCGAGCAATGAGAAAATTGTTCAGACGACAAACCTTGAAAATACTGTATGACAAACTATATATCTTATATAAATTACTTCCTTATATATTTCTCCCTTTAATGAACTCAACTTAACAACATGTTTTCCAAACGACTTATAAGCCCAAGTGTCAACGATCGCCTGTGACAAAACGTATACAGGTAAAGGTTTTCCGGAGGATAACAATGATACTTAAAACTTCGAAGAAACATGTTTTTAAAACAATACTACTGCAATTGGCCTATTTTCATATGCACTTCCACACCTGAAATTGTGATATCATTCTTCATAATATTTTCCCGTAACTTTGTATTGATATGTATATTACGGATAAAGCAAATAAAAGTATGTAATCTTTTTATGTAGAATATCGTATACAAAATATATATAAGACTATACATATATCATGAATAAACAATGTCCTTCACAGACTTTAGTGGGGGGGGGGGCCTACGTTTGCCATTGGCATAACCAGGCTATTTTTCATGTGTTAAATTCAAGAGTAACAACCACCGTACCGCACTTAAATTGTGCTTTCACAATTTCATGTTTTTTCCCTAAAAGAGTATTTGAAGAAGTAAAAAAGGTATTTTTGTAATTTTTTTATGGTTGCATTAACCCAGCTTTTATTATATGATTAAATATTTACATGTACATAATTCATTACTGGGATATATACGGAATGGACACCTAAAGTGATATTTGTGAAACATTTTTTTAATATCGCCAAAAATTCCTCCTAAACACCCCGTTTAACATGCACACATTTTCACCATAAATGATCGCCCATCCTTATCATGCTCGTAGTAATTTTTAATTCATTAATCTATTTGCATATTATATTTGTTTTGACCTTTATTCGTGTTATTGTTTTCGTTTTCCCTTTTGCTAAAACACTCAAAGATTGTCTTTTCGCTGAATGTTATTAGATGCTCATAGACACCACCGACTTGTCAAAACATGGTAATTATACTTAAATTCTCGGGGGAATATACCTGAATGCCCTGTAAAATTTAATCGAATTGATGAAATCCATATTATTATTATGATAAAACTGACTATTTGAAAAATATTAACAGTTTTTTTCATTGTGAACATTTCTCTTAATTAACCTTTTTACCTTCTTCTTTTAAGAATACCACGCCTTTGTAAAGGTATGAAGACTGCTTTCATCATCGTCCTATGTCTATGTGCAACTTCTTTAAATGCGAAAAGTACAACGCAAGCACCTTCTTCTATGTGTAAGTACATCGTTGAATATGAATACAATAAACTTAACGCAGATTTGATCATAAAAATAAATACAAATTAATCTTAACGTTTCCCAGATTTATTGAAACAAGTCTTTTGCTCGATTGTTTTCGATATTAATTTCATATATGCTTTGATTAATAGTTTATCGCATATGTTACATATAACTGAACATATCAGTCTTTTTTCTGTATTCAGCGTGCGATATGGATGGAAAGATAACATTTACGGGAGTACCAAATGAGATTAATTCGGTAGCAAGTGATTGTGGACAGGCTACGCTGAACGACACATCGCACACTATTGTTATAACAGGCTGTGGTGTGGTAAGTTAACAATGACACATTTTTAATAAAAATTAATCCGCTGCGCTGATACAATGTGTCGACATATTAAAATTATTAATGGAGTGGTTAAACAATTATCCTGACGTAGTTCACAACTTCATACTTGCAACCTAAGAGACCGACCTAAACTTTTATGTAGCTTGTATCAACTTTGCTAGTATCACAAAGAAATGTTCAGTAGTCTTTTTCATAACCACTTACAAAACAATGTTTCTTTTACATGTTGTGGCATTATCGAAATGTTGCATTTTCAATATTGTTCTTAAAAGAGGATAGCAAAAAAAAAAACAAATTCGCCCACAGGACATTTATTAAAATCATCATTTATTTATTAGTTATAAGGATGCATTATCGTTAATTTAATTGTTTATTTTTGATAAGCTTTTTTAAGGAAAATTACCGAACTTTCAATTGACCAGGCATTTATATGAAAATGATATATGACATTGAGTGTCATTTTACATCTTCTGTGACCCTTCGATATTTTTTAAGTCTTCCGTTATTCTGAAAAGCAAGCAACAACTTTCATTACAAATAGTAAAGATGTCCATGGATGTTTAAAAATAACAAACAATTTTTGGCATTATTTGGTCACTACTTTATAAAATGTGAGGATACCGACCCGAACTAGGGTAAGTGGCATACCTCCAATAATTGAAAATAGTGAATAAAATGAGTTAACTAACAGACCCTGGGACACAGACATCTTAAGATTCTGATAAATTGCGAACTGCACAAATATTGCGAAATGCAGTTAAATATAAATTCATTGCTAAATGCAATTAAATATGAATTCATTGCGAAATGCAATTAGAAAATGACTTAATAGATCAATAGTCCAACCGATGATGATCCAAATTAATTCGTCGCTGTCCAATATTTGATTAGTCATCGATTTATAGAGACACACTTGATAAATCAAAGCTGTAATTTAATGATATATGTAGCGACCTCCGCCGAAAATGGATTAACATGCAAAGGAAAACAAACAAAGAGCAGCATCGGAAACGATATTTTCCTAACAACAGGAGGGATGAGAAGGGTCTTTAGCAAGATGATATGTGGATGTCAACAGATTTACCACTTGATTGAAGACGATGTTTTCACCTTTGCCTTCAGTTTCTGGAATGGAGGAATGGGGAGATAACTATAAACTGAGAGGTTTCTTCACCAGGAGAAGGGAGATAACTAGTATTAAAAACTAAGAATTGTATGCCTTTAAATAACCTGATTTATGGTTTATAGCCATAAATGTTATTATTATCTCCCATAGGACAGGGATGTTCACACTTTCAGACAGAGACAGGTAAATATGTTTTCCGGTGGATACTTTGAAACATCACGGGACAAAAGCGGGCATTAAACCGAAATTTACACGTGTATGTCTTTAGCAAGTATAATTTAAGTAATAAATTAAAAATCTGTTTTTAACCGTTATATACGTTTCCACTGACTTATGAATAGTTCTAATATTACGATCAGTGTTTCCTTGAATATCTCACATGGAAGGAATGTTTTTTAAATCATTTGATTGATGAGAAAGTATAGGACGGGGGTGGGGGGTCATTTCCGTTTTTTGGTAAAGGAAAGTTTAAAAGTGCGTTGGGAGGAAATTTCTGACCATCTACCTTATTGTAATATTGATTCAAGATTTTGGCCAGTGGTAAATATGGATACTCCATGCATTTGATTTCTTAATCATATATTTCTCATTCAACGCCATATTTTAAATGCGTATTCCGATTTTATATCCTGTTATTGTTACCATGACAATAACAGTGCTTGATAATTTCTATAGTTTCAAATATCATGTTTCTCTAGAATTTGCATTATATTAAATTATATTCCTGTCAATAAATACATTCGATACAATTGTCAAATACATGATTGGAGACAACATTTTTTCGGCAGATCCAGTTAAAATATACATTCATATATCGGTAACTGCAATATAAAAGACACTTATCGACAATACGTTTTATTAATTCGTAGTTATTTGGTAATGGCCGACTATTTTCCAACACAGTTTCCTTTTATGTGATAACTATAAAGGTCTGAGGCGTCGAATGGCACGAACGTGTTTTTGTTTTGAGAAAATTCATTCAAAATTAGCTTGTCTTTTTTCAAGTTGTTCTCAATTATTTGTTTAAGTCTTCTCGTAATGACAGCCTATGATGATGAATTTATCATGGTACCGGTAGGTGGTATGGAGTAGCAATGGATGATCATTGTAATAACGATACCTGTTCTCTCTTGACAAATCAAAATTACTTTAAGAATATAATATTGTATTTTAAGGTGCTAGATAGTGAACCCACAACTATATTCCTCATTTGTAAAACAGGGTTCTGCGGTGACTTTGAACATGTACAAAAGAACGCTTCCAAATCAGCCCGCCACACATTCACCTAACGGTATACTAGACGGATTTTCAGCTGTGAAATTAACATGCACAAAAATTACTGATGGAGTTGAGTACATCGTGAAAGCACATTTTGAAGGAAGGTAAATTACTTTTTTAATAATTCATCATGCTTGTTGAATATATTCATATACGCTATCAATCAAATGACTTAACTTTGTCAATCAGACATTCCCTTTTCATTTCTCTTTTGTCATTGATTTTTAATACAGTTTTTCCCCGACGCCTTTTACATCAACGGAACAAATAAGCCTGACGATGTCACTAACTGACCAAAATACACATTCACCACTGAGTACAGTCGAATTGGGTCAAACTTACGACCTGCATGTTTCCGGTGGGGGTAAATATAACATTGAAAATTCGTTATTACTATTGTGTCTTAAAATAAAAGATGTTGGTATACAAACGTCTTTATTCATATTTCATTTCAGATGTGTTCTGTTAAATCTTATATATCATTTTCTCCAAATTAAACTTAAATACAAACTGAAGGAGAAAATAAACACCAGGAGATTGTTCGTTATTATTTAGAGAATGGTATAACGGAGTGCGTGTCAACATTTTATAAGGCTGTAATCAACCATCTTTCCAATACAAACTACCAAAAACCCTTAGTTATTGAAATTAAATAAATTATGAATTGCAGTTTATATGAAGGTTACACCATTATAGGAAATTAAAAACTCATTAGTATCTTCCAGGCCTTAATTGCCTGCAATAAAATCAAAGGTAATTTTGCACCATAGGAGATTCCTACCAAGACCATTACTGATCCACACGAACATCTATTAAACTATACTAGTTATAGCGTTCGTTTACGACGGTTAACACGTTCATCCCTACTGTGTGCAATTAAGTGTGAACCTCCGACCTCTTACTTTCACGAAAATTTCGGTTCGATCCCAAGTGGTTTGCGTAAAACGAGAGTGATGTCTGATAGGGTTGGTTGTTATCCTAACGATGACACGGTGGTTGTTCCCCGCTGGTTTCCTCTACCACGAAAACAACATTTGTTCCACTAGCGGCGTCGTGATAATACCTCTACAGAGGTTATGTTTGTTGTTGACAATGTACATGACATTATATCAAGATTATTTATTTATTGATCTCGACCGGTAGGATAAAAATAGTAAACCAGGACTTATCCTTGAAAATAAAACTTGTCTCTACTGCCTTATTGAACATGTTCCTAAAGAAAGTTTTGAGCGAGAGATAGACCAAAGTAAGGTGACCTGCCGCAGATCAGCCTTGTGCAATTGATTTCTCACAGATTAGGGATGAATACACAGACGATAACGGGTATCTACCATATTGTATACAGTTTCAGCTGCAGTAAAATGTGAATTTCGAAAATGCGTCTAATGTCCCTGTCTTGACGTCGAACAACGCGTCCTGTCTCCCTCAAACGACTGTCAAGACTCGCTGATGGCTCTACTGTGTAGACATTAATACGAAAAAGCCTAGTAACTTGTTGTTGCCATTTGCGCTCTGCAATAGTAATTCTGTTTCATGACACCTCTGATGTTCTGTTAGTACCATAATTGAAAGACAAAAAAAAATGAATGGAAGAATACCAAGTGGTATGACAAGATGGATTGCCTAAAACGGTTTAATGACTTTACCATCTGTGTGTATAGTGTGCACTGACCTTGTATGACCGAGTTTCATTATATTAGTGCAGTCCAGTCACGACATAATGCAATCTTTTTACCTTTCAATTTTTCGTTTCTGTATATCGCAAACAAGCATGAGTAAGTATTTTACCAAATGTTTTGGAACACTATTACCATTAAAAACACATTTTCAAAAAAAAATGGATAATGCTTTCAGACGTGCGACCGAAACCAAAATGCAAACTCTTACTCGATAAAACTAGACTTCTCTAATAATCATGATGATGCTTTATGACATCCATAATTTATCAAAAATGATATGCAATGTGTATATTTGTTTGTAACTGTCGTCGAGTGTCCATTTACATAATTGCTAAATATGTAATCGATTATAACATAATAATATTATTAGGAATCTTGCTCTTTATGCCCATGATCACATGTATGTTATTCATCCCTGGTTTCCACCTCATACCAATTCATTACCCCTTTCCTTGTTTCATGTCCGCACTAGACATATATATATATATGTATAAACATCTAAAGATGGATGGGAAGCACAACAACATTCAGTCATTGACGAACGTTTATTACTGTTTAGTGGTGCGTGCCCATCTTGATACATACATATTACAGACTGCAAATACATTAGTAGTTGAACGAAATAATAGATGTTTTACATTCACTATTCCCGCATTTTCTGTGTTGTTCATATAACTTCATTCATGTAGCTAGTGTTAAATATTTTATTATGAACCGGGGAAACAATTTTACATAAGTGGTATGAGATGATTTTCTGGAAAGGCAAGTGTCTTATGCTCCATCGGCGAAATCGCCATGTAAATCTAGGACAAATCCAGGTAATGTCACGACTTCACACTAAGAACGCGGTTACTGACACAAAAAACTCTCAAAATAAGATCGACTTTCATATCACATAAAGTAATAGCATATTTTCAAATGAGATCTAGTTGATTTTACTTGCCCATAGTCTTAATCATCCTTCATTATTAGAACCTATTGTTGGTTTATTAATCGACAATCGACATCAATATCTTATTAGAAGTACGGCTTAATCTGTTGTGAAGCCCCTCGTAATAATGTTTTTGTATCTTTCAAAGAATCAATGACATATATATCAACTAGATATAACTGACAAACGTACTAACACATTGCAGACATACGCAAGGGTTTATCATCATCATCATCATCATCATCAACATCATCATCATCATCGTCGTCGTCATTATCACCGTGCACAATGATAAGCGTCACTATCATTTTCTTCTTTATGCATCATGACAACCATTATCACAATATTCAGATTTGCACAATTACAACAACCATTATCATGACATATACACATCAACACGATTGCCATATCTAACCAAGTAAACTTGCATACACCCCATATACTGAAAGGATCCAGAGACGCAGTAGACTAAATGTTATCGATTTTTTAATATTATATAAAATTTGTTTAAATAAGTAGAAAGAAACACATCCGATTAATAGATCCCGAAACATCAATATTTGACAAACATTTATTTAAAAAAACACAAACATATCGACGCCTCCCAAAATACACATGCATACACTACACGCATGTATCTTGCACAATGGGGAGGCCGTCCTTAAATGAACTTAGCTGTTTATAGAACGTGAAACAAAATAAAATCAAAACCAAACCACGTGTTATTGAAGCACATTTGACAGTACCCTCAACATCGTAAAGGGAAAATGACTGACTCGTCAGAAGCGCATGTCCTTCTTGAGTATCTGTCTTAGACCAAATTCTTTTAGCGTGTGGAGTTCATCAGTGTCTTTATCCTTCGTATGGAGATATTGTTCAACTATACATTAAAGGGAGTCTTCGGATGGTCGAGAGAAGCGGGGGCATTCCCATGCCTCTAATCCTTCTGTTTTTTCGATTGAGTACAAATCCGGTCCTGGCAACGGCCAGGCATTATTAGGTGAATATGTTGTACAAATGGACTTAGCAGCTGGCAGAGGATTTCATGTCGTTATCAAAGGTTATATTCCCGGCTACCACAATCAACGATGACTTTACTCAGTGCGATTTCTCTCCCAAAACCATATATGTGCCTCTTTAAACATATCCCTCTCAAGAACGCAAGTGTCGGCAAAGTGTGTTTGTTTGTGTTTAACGGTCCATCGACGGCTGCGGTCATTTAGGGCCATAGTGATTCATTTATTTCATTTTATTTTAAACATACATATGAGTAGTAAAGATAAAATCGGGTTAAATGTTCATTTTTAAAAGCATTTGCATTGTATGTTTAGATACTTCAAATAGAAAGGGGTTAAAATAATAAAAGAGAAAACGAATAGATGATATGGACTATGTAATATGTATATAACGTCAAAGGGGGTAGTTAAATAGCGCCTTCGAGTCCATGGAACTAAAAAGAGTCTTTATATCCAGGACCCGAAAGTATTAATCACGAATGTGTTTTTATTAGGAAAATTCTATTAAAAGTTGTTCCACTGTAAATGGAGTGTTACATGCTTGGCATGTTGATGAATCTTCTCGTTTTAAAAGGCACGAATGAGTAGGATATGTGTGCCCAGTACGGAGCCGAAAGAGGACAACTTCCTCTCTAAAATCTTTCCGACTTGGTAAAGATGTTTCATGTTTCGGTTGTACTTTAAAAGGTGTGTTGCTTGTCTCGAGAGACCAGCGTTGCTGCTATTTATCTGGCTGTACGGATAACAGGTTTGATTGTTTTATGGTTTTATTTTGTTTAACGTCCTATCAACAGCTAAGGTCATTTAAGGACGGCCTCCCTTGCGTGGAAGATGAGTGCGTGTAGTGAATGTGTGTGTGTTTTGGGAGGCTGCGATATGTTCGTGTACTGTCTCCCTGTGATAGAGCGGAAATGATGCCGACTTTATAGTATTACCTTACTGAAACATACTGCCGAAGGTTTGAAATCTATATATGGTAGTTTGATATTTGTTTGTTGGAGATGTAACGCAATTTTTAATTTCCTGTCAACAAATTCGTTGCCTTTAATTCTGACATGGCTCGGAATCAAAAGTGAAGTAAATTTAGATCTTTTTAAGATACGAAATACTCGAAAAACAAGGTTTTGTACGATTTTAGGATCTCAAAACTTAAAACTGGAGAGGACAGATAGAGTGTCTGAACAAATGATTGCCTTTTAATGCGATGTTCATCACATGAGATACTTTAAATTCAACTATGTCGGTAAATGTTATGTTGAGTTATTGAAGAAAGTTTGAAATTCGGATACCAAATATTGGCAGACGTTTTTAGTAAATATGTTTTGTGATTTTGGGTTGAATACTTTATCAAAAGCAGGAATTTTTAGGGTTCGATTTTAGTTTAGCTGCAAACTGCAATGCAAGATTTTTCATTCTGTCATAAAAGGATGGTTCCTTTGCTTCCACGTTCAGGCTTTTACAGGTGTTGTTCGAAATGTTCCAAGGGCTAGACGTAACCCCTGTTAATGGATTGAGTCTAGCATCTGCACGTAAAAACTATGTCGGTAAACACGACAAGAGTGAACCGGTACTCATCTGTAAAAAAACAGCAATCTGCGTTCCTCATAAGACATCGACTGGGAGCATGTGCCGCCAACCAAGCCATACGACGCGTGCGACGTGCAGGAGTGATAGGCAGGTCAATATAGGACGCCGAGTGCACAGACTGACCTCGCGCTATTGCTTCTTTACAGTTTGTGGGTGAATGTGGCGTTTATAAATACCTACCGTTTAAACTCGGTTTCGGCGGCAGAATCGTGATGATTACACAGTTGAGTAAGACGGAATGCTCTTTTTCTGAAGCCGCGTTGTTAGGCGCGAACGTCCCGATCGTGGCCGGTCGGTATTTCTTCTGGTGTCTCTTAGACGCCTGTCTAGACGTTCTATAGTGCACACAGTCATACCGAAAACCTATTTTCGTCATTGACCTGGCATGAGAAATGTTATTGTTTGACCCCTTTGAACTTCTGTCTGCCGTACCATGATTGCAAGAGTTTGCAAATTGTCAGTAAATAGCAGAAAGCGATATGTGTATCTCAAATGTATCAATTGGCATGACAAGATGTGTTGACGAACTTGTCATAATTATACTAATCGTCTTTAATACTCTCACTATGTGGCGCAGTACATTACACGATAAGTTACTTTAGGTAGAGTGTTCAGTGACAACGGTGCCAGTTTGACAAATTTTATATTATAGACCAAGCTGTTAAATACTTGTTGCACATTCTATTATCCTGCGTTTCTTTTTCCTTCCGGTATATATTCTTATACATACGCTCAACATTATTAACATACATACACAAACAATATAGGAATAAGAGAAATAAAATTAACAAACAAAATCATGGAAGAAAGAAGAAGTTAAAAAGCAACAAGAGATTAGATGCAAAGTCAGGGAGATAGAGACAGCGATAGAGAGACCTTGGCGGGTAATAAAAAATATAATTGATAAGAAGGAATAATCTAGAAATTGAGAGAAGATTCTTTCAGAAGTTGTTTTCACCTTGATATATCTACAAATCTGTAGAAGTTTAATCGTGATTCCATTAGGTTTAACGTCTGCATTGTCGAACATTTTATTTTCCATTTTCTCCATTCTTTCTCGAACATATTCTGTATCTGCTATTAATTTTTAACAAATATATCTACTAGTCGCGTTTAACATTAGGAAAATGTAACCCGATTTACAAGAATCATTCTGGCTTTCTTACCCAACATTTCTCCGTTTATGAATTAATTTCATAATATAACGAAGTTACAAAACAACAGTAGCAGTTCGGTTTAGTATTGTTTAACATCCTATCAAAAGCTATGGTCATTTAAGCACAGCATCTCCTGTGTGCAAGATGCGTGCGTGTGTGTTTGGGAGGCTACGATATGTTCGTTTTTTGTCTCCTAGTGATAGCGCGAAACTGATGCCGACTTTATAGTGCTACCTCTCTGAAACGTACTGCCGAAGACACCTAGAAGGACATCCAACCCGGTCAAATTATACTGACAACGGGCGAACAAGTCATTCCCCTACTACGTTGCTTAGCGTTAAGCAGGAGTAGAAACTTTGGTATGTTTCGACCAGGGAACAGAAGCCAATTACTTCCTCACAGGGGCGAACGTTCAACTTATGGCCAAAAGTCAGGCATTGTCAAAGGAGACTTTAGGAAGACGAAAGTTGTTTAAAAAGAAAAGAAAAGATAAAATCCCAAATTTAGTCGCCTCTTAAGATCATGCAATCGGGGGCAGCAGGTACAATCCTTATGCCCTACCTGGGACTTACAATAGCCGCGCAGAAGGCCAGGGTCGTATTTCGTTATATCTGTGGCTTAACGTTTGACATGGTTTTGCACAGAGACTTATTTCACAAACCGAATAAATGTATGAAATGTCTTGGGTTTTCGATCATAATTATTTTCAATACTCATTAATGTCCTAGAAGATGTTATCGTTTTTCTATGTCGATGTCCTTGCTAATGACATAAAATTGCCTCAGTAGAATGTTCAAAATACCATTTCAAAGGAAGCGGAGAATGTGCAAGGTATTTCTATGCTTGGGTTTATGCTTATAAAGAAAATGTTTAACCCAGGGCGTACTTCTTTCGTTCTGGTATAAAGCAACACTTTAAAATAAGAAAAGTATTGAGTAATTAGCAAAAGAAGTATCAGAATGTTGATAAGAAGTTCTTTTGCCCTGTCTGTTTTATTTTATTTATGAAACACATAATACTTTAACTAATCTAAATCTAAGTTACATCGGTACCCTCCTGTGTGCAATCTATCTTCGTACATCTTTTTATTTAAATCAAACAGCGAAAAAGAGTATCTCGGTAGGCTTATATATTACAGTAAAAATGATTCCCAAATGATGAAGCTGACTACACCGGACATTGGCGCCAGGTTATTTCTGAATAATATATGATAAACAATGTCTGTTTATTGAACAAACTAACACAAAACCTATAGTAACACATAAACTGAAGCCTTTAGTATTTGTTTTCTGTGAGGAATAAGGTTCATGTTCCCTATCCACTACAGAATTTAAATTTGCACTGTTGCGTTGATAAATATTTCAATTAAAGGCTTGAGCACATCGCCAATTCTTCTGCCATCGTGAAGTGTATTGTTGTTAGTTGTTCATATTTTCCCCTATGACGTTTTAGTTTTCAACAAAAATTTGATTCATTTTTTTTTCGTGTTGATAACGATCTCATTTGCAGGTACACACTATTTGAAGATCAAAACGTGCGAGGCAGCAGCAACAGACAAAATGAACAATTCCGTTGTGGTATATGATGCCAACAGCAGGTACGTTTATATGATGCTAATTTTGCAAGTTGTCATAATATTTACGTTTATTTGCCGGATTACATATATGCTAAAAATAGATGAGCTGGAAAAGAAATATAAGATATGCAAACAAATTAAGACTTCGTGCTAGTCGTTTTAATGCGTCATGCTTCTGCACATATACCTATATATAGATTGATGATTGTATTGATATATGATATGATGTCTACAAATTAAATATATCGATCGCGGTATTAAAATGACTATATTGAGGCATATAATAACTTAAAAATATATTCAAGAAATAATACATGTGAAAATTATTTTTCTCATTTTTTTTTATGATACATGTAAATGTAGTTATAATAGCAACAGTTCAGTAATACATGAATCTTTAGTTATAGTATAAAATTTCAGTTTTAGGCAATACTATTAACATAATGTTTATATGAACTGCAAATATACTCTCCGCTTATTTGAAAAACAAGCATGAGCAAAGTGCAAACAATACTGCACTACAAATTTAGACTCAAAGTATCTAGGACAAAATATTAACAAAGATTCCTATTACTTGCATATCTTTGACAAAAGTACAAGATAATAAGACCAGGGCTTCAAATTCAACAACGACATCCGTTGTGACAATCTTAAATTTATTACTTGGGTTGTAGAAACAAAGCTAAGAGGAACACGTACGTGTATCATCATAATCAGAAACATTAATGCAGAAGGTAATATATCTAGATCAGGTCATTATGATATCGATAAAATGTTTCCTGATATGATCTTACATGAGTTTCCATATCATACGAGATTTATGAAACTAGTCCAAGAATTTTCAATTCAGTCAGCCTCTGGCGGGCTAAAATGGGGAAAAAGAAAACTCGCGGGGGGGGTAAAAAAATTTTTTATAACGTAATCAGAATTATTGTGGCATTGATATGTGTAAAAGGACAATATTCATGCAACCTTGAAACGTAAAAGCCGCCATTTTGACTCCAGTACGTAAGTTTGTGACGTCATGTACTTAAAATTTACAGGGTTGAAAGGTCGTAATACATAGGGTAATACGCCACAGATAATGACATGGGGGGTGGTGGGGTGGTATTCACTGAATAAAATACTCTTTAATTTCGCGTTACTAACGGAATCCTTTGATGTAAGTTTTTTCTGTCGCCAAACAACATTTAGCATTGAAATGGACTTGTGAAGATCATGTCCGCAGTCATCAAAATAATAGCAATATATTTACGAAGAAAAGCAGTAATGTTACTGTTAAAATTGAAGGCTTACGATTTAAAAATGGACATATGTACTAAGTCGTCCATGTCGTTCGTGTTTTATATTAAGATACAAGTAAGTAGTTAGATATTAACGACACAACTATATAATGCAGACGGTTAAGAGTGACTTAAACACCCAATAACTCACATGTATGTATGGTGTCAATTTAAGATTCTGAACTGCTAGGTTATTAACCCTATGTGGTTGAATTACTAAATACTTGGCTCATATTTACAGGATTCGCCACTTAGCAGGTTGTTTAAGTGTCAGTCAGGATTTGTGAAGTTAGATACGATCTGTTGATGTAATAAAACTACGAAACTGCAAATCATGATGAACTAACTTTAACATACTATTTCATTTTTTTACCATCATGAAATGCTTGGTTACTATGTGCTAAATAGTTTCTGTAACTTTTTTATCAGCCGGACTTGGTTCTTTTTTCGTTTTTTTTTAATGCAATATACAGCATTCATAGCGGTCCTCGCTAAGCCTGGGCACATCAAAACCAAACATCAGGTTTTTTTCTTCCGTGGAGGATCTTTTAATGCTGTGTTGGTTATTTCATGGTATGATTAATGTTATAAAATGAAGAAATACATATAAAAACGGTCAATAATTCAAAGAAAACAGGTTTTTACAAAAAGACGATTTTTTTTCATTGAGCATCATAAAATATATCAATCTCAGATTACTTTGCCTTTTGGACCGAATAATTTCTTCACAAAACAAACGAACAACACTTAATATTCTCTTCTGCAAAAGATCTTTTGATAATGTGTTCATTATTTCATGATATGATCAATGCTATAAAATTGTAAAATATATCTGTATAAGACAACAAAAACGTTACAAAATGTTGACTTATACTAGAGTAGCCGTTAGCACCTGTGCCTAACGATGTTACAGATAGCTTCCCAATGCGACATCAGCTATGTCTAACGAGTTTGTAGAAAGCTTCCCAATACAGTCTTTAGATAATGGCCCGATTATTACTATAATACAAGTGCTTCGTGAATATAGCCTTTTAAACATATTATTCACATTAACCAGAAACTTAATAATTATATAGGTATTTAACCTTCGTTACAATATTAAGAGGAGACAGGGGACTTGCATAAGTCCGTGGTTGCAAGCACTAGAAATAATAAAATCTCATTTTAATTTGTAATTTGTAATAATAATATCATAATTATCTATTTCTTTTATCTATATAACATTTATTTATTTGTTTTTTATTCAATCGTAAACTTTCCTGATATGGTCCTTAATAATACAGCCATTAAGGATCATAATATCAGACAAGTTTCAATTTCAGTGCTGTTGGGTCAAGGTCATCGCTACTTATTTTTATACTGCTATGGTAGCAAGTAAGGGTCCTATATCTTTTAGCAATTCTCTGTTTTTTGAAATATATATTTATTGAAAAAAATATTACTAAGGGCTATTATGACCTTTAATCAACAACATTTTTTAATCGTTTACTACCACTCTGTACTGATATATATGTACCACCTCCCTTATCCCATTATTTGAATCCTTCATACGCAGCATCCCTGAGTGCTCTCGGGACATTGATTTTTTAATCTCTTTATGATACTGATTCAGTCATCTTTCTTTACCTTTTGTACTGATTAAGTCCATTACAGCTAATATTTCCAATGTCAACATTTGCTTCAACTTATTCAGCCCCGGCGATTCTATCGGTCTTATAACAGTGTCTCCAACGGTCTCACATGAAGTAACAGCAACAATGACAGGATTCAGACTTGTGGCATCAACAACTGTTTCTCTACAGTGCCATATATATGTATGCAACGAAAGTGCCAACTGTCCCCCCAAGTCGGTGAGTGTTACTGTAACATGATCTGTAATTATTTAATACGTACAATATTACATGAATGTAACAAATTATTGTAATTATTTAATAAGAAATGTTAGAAATATCATATTAACCAGAATAATTGCTGTTTAAAAATTAAATTGAAGCTTTTAGTGAATGAGATAAACGAGAAAACATATTTTCAATTATATCCATTTCATTTAATTTAGTATTTTACTAATATTTCAATATTATTTTATATCCAAGAACATGATTTGTATTATATACACTGCTATCAGCTTAAATTGTGTTTATTTATAAAGGAATGTTTGGTTACAATATTAACTTCTGTCAATAAAGAAGAATAGCTAGGTAAGATTCGTTCTTCAAAGCATGCATTAGTTACATACGAGATAGTTTTGCATAGAGGAAATATCTCAAAAGTTAATATGTAAACATAGATATGATCATGTCACAGAATTGCGATCTGCTATTAAAACTGTAATAGCAAATTTAATAAACATAAAAAGTTTTCATTATTTTGTAATTTAGACAAGAGTTTATATATAAATGTTCGAGTGCTTATTTCAATTGTTTGTTCAACTTTGCAGTGCATTATGATGCATTACACCGGTACTGTGGTACTGTAATTAGGACATGATTTATGAATCAAACATACCATATTTTATCACACTAAAACAATAATATTTTGATCTATTACTTTTACTAACTGAAAAAGACTACCCGTTCTTAGAAGCTACTGTGGTGGCTGTTTGTTTTGTTATAGTTAACATGTCGACTGTATGGCTAATGATAGTTATAAAATCAATACTAACAACTGAGTCTCATTGTCGCTATTCCACATAAACCAAACGCTACGAAAAGTTTACGCCAGTGAAACAAAAAAGCTACACCAGAAGTTCTACGGAAATGGTGCGGCTGACGCTTTTGAAACAAATTATCGATTTCTCTAAAACTTTGAATTCATGTCTTAAATGAACTGTTTGAAACTTCAATAAACTGCAATGAAAGCCGAGAAGGAACTGAATCAACTCATGCTGTCACGTAAGGCATAATATAGATATTTTAACATTGAAGTGTTTTTGTATGGTATTTATGCTCTATTTGAATGACACAGCTATGCAAGCAAACATCTTAATGCGCGTTAACAACACACAAAAACAAGACAAATCAAAGAAGCAATCGAAATCAGGAAAGCTCAAATTATGAACAGGGGCGAAGGGGGACACCAGTTGAGTCATCTGTATTACCAGATACTGATATAACAGGGGAGTGGGCTAGATCTTCACCCGACCCGTAACCTGTCTGATGCAGTGTGTATACGCTCCCTATCGATAGGCGAAACGTCTAGGGTCGAGTGACATAAGGAATATACATATTTCGTCACATTGTTGAACAGGTAAATAATACAAATCGTTTTCTCAGTCATAGCTTGACAAAGTGACAAGCAGGTCTTGAAAAGTTGCGATACGTTTTTTTTTTGTGTAAAAGTAAAACTTTGATATCACAAACTTCTAAACTGCTGAATCTTATTGAAACTTATTGTGGTGTTTGACTGTTCAAGAAATCATATTTTCACTAACAACACAGACACTTTAACATCAAAATATGAGTAATAACTACAAAATGTTAAATGGTCATATAAATGAACGGCGGTTTTCAAAGTCTATGCAGATAAGACTAAATTAGTAGCATACATATAATATGAAGCGGGCTAGGGCTTCGTGCTAAAGTGGAATGAACCTATTTGCGTTCCAGCTAACATGGACATTAAAAAAAATACCGTTCAATCCTTATTCATTTACAAATCACTATTTTCATTTTTTGTGGTTGTAAATCTGATCTTCTTATACAAAATATGTTTATATACCAATGTCCTCATATAATTAAACGTTAAAAAGTAAAGCATTACAAATAATTGAGTACAAAATAAAGGTTTCAACTGACATACTGAAAAAGTAATATCTCTTGTCGACAGTCAAAATAAGACAGATAAACATGTTTTCCCAAAGTCTTGTAACAATTAGACCGTAACTAGATATTCGTACCTTTATAAACCTTAGCTTGTTCATATAAACATGTTGTGCACAGCAAACTTTGTTATTTTAAAGAATATCAAGAATGTACATGTACCTGCGTTTTCACTTCAAGTTTATCATATTATTATCTAGAGTACAATATCAGATACAACTTAGGGGAACTTAGTTCTTGGTAATGATATTTGCTATTAGATTATCAACTTGTTTTTCAAGTGTTTGTCGCGAGAACATTTTTTCTCATCGCGAGCACGTGGATAAAATCAAGAGGCTACCGCAAATTTTATTTACGTGCTCGCGATGAAAAAAATGTTCGAACGACAAACGCTGAAAATACTGTATGATAAACTATTTATTATCTATATGCTACTACTTTATATATTTCTCCATTCAAAATCCCAATTAAACACCATGTTTTCCAAATGACTTCTTAGCTTAATGGTCAACGATCAGCTGTGACAAACGTTGAAAAAAATTAAAGTTTTGCGCGAAGGAATACAATGGACCTTAAAACAATCCTATCGTCATTAGCCTTCCCATATGCACATTTACACCTGGAAGGATTTTGTTATTCTTACAATTTGTTTCCGTAACTTTAGACTGATATGCTTGTGACTGACTATTTTCTTACGCGGATCACTTTGATGTACACATTATTTCCGGTTTTGGACGTCATATGGCGCTAGCAGATGTTCTTTTTTGAGAAAATCTGTTCCCAAGTGCTGGGGAATGGGAAAATCTGTTCTCAAATTGTTCACAAGTCGTTCTCAACTTCTTCTCACCCTGACAACCAATGATAGTGAATTTATCATGCTACCTTTAGGTGGTATAAAGTAGTATATAGATGATAATGTATGTTATCGCATCGGTTATTAGGTGATATATCAGAAAGACTAAACGTACAAACGTTTCTTTGTCTAAGATATGTTGAGATCTACAAAACCTGGTTAGTTATTTATGCCAGGAGCCTCGTATAGTTGGTAGCTTCGTACAAACAGTGACATAAAACTATAAGATAATTTAGGTTAAGAAAAAAATAACCAACTGAGTCTTGCACACTGTCCTGTGACTGACAGTATCGGTCGACTGCACTTAATATCGACGCCAACCCTTCGCAAATGGCTATCTTTGAAGGCCACTCAATGAAAATATTATCATTTATTTTTACTTTTGACGAGTTCACGTAATTAACAGGCTGTCATTGACAACCAATGCCATATGCTAACAACAGCTGTAATTAATGATCTATGGTTAGAAATATATCCTTAATGGTTTGTTTTTTTTGTTCTTATGTTTTTATTTGGATTCACCGTCTTCTAAGGTCTACCATTATTGTATGAAAACATCATTTCAATCTTTGAGGGTGATTTACACGTACTAAATCAACGTTTCATTTTCGCTAAAAATGGTATTACGAACAATTTTAGAAAACGTTTGATTTGGTTTAGTTTGGTTTTTATTTTGTCCAACGTCCTATTAACAGAACGAACTTGAGGTTTAAGCCGTATAAGCAAATGCTAAGAAAACGCAACGCTTAAAGTAGAACAGTAAATGTATTTTGGTTCTCTACAAAACTCTTTATAACAAAACTAAAATATGACACAATATTACATGTCTTCTTTGATTAATATTTTTAGGTCACCGGAGACAAAGTCTCAAGTGACCTATTCTAAATCGCCCGTCCCTCCAGGAAGGGCGTAAGAATTGTACCTGCTGTCCCCATTGCATGATCGTAAGAGGCGACTTAGTATGGGATCTTATCTTTTCTCTTCTTTCTAAACAACTTTCTTCCTCCTAATGTCTCCCTTGACAATGCCTCACTTTTGGCCATTAGTTGAGCGTTCGCCCCTGTGAGGAAGGCTTTGGGTTCTGTCCCCTGGTCGAGACCAAAGTCTATAAAAATGGTAGTTTCTACTTTTGGAGTGGTACGACTTGTTCGCCCGTTGTCAGTATAATGTGACCAGGTGGGATGTCCTGCTGGCTGTCTTCGGCTGTATGTTTCAGTGAGGTAGCACTATAAAGTCGGCATCAGTTCCGTGCTATCACAAGGAGTCAAAACACGAACATATCGCAGCTTCCCAAAATACACACGCATTCACTACACGCATGCATCTTCACGCAGGGGAGGCCGTCCTTCAATGACCTTAGCTGTTAATAGGACGTTACACAAAATAAAACCAAAAAAGAAAATCTAAATTTCAAATTTCAAAAATCTTTTCCTCAAGATCCAAATATGGTAGATTCAAATACTCTTCATAGATGGAAGGGTCTTAAGGTGCTCTACCTAACTTGTGAATTTCATGACCCTGGGTTTTTACGTTTCCCCCTGGGGAGGGGGTAAATTTTGCTATAGTTTATATAGGGAAATCACATTTTTGACCAACATTTGTTTA
>JAULCA010447734.1:0-10347 GCA_032360845.1 Crassadoma gigantea | reverse complement strand
CTACAAGATAAGTCGACTATTAGTTCAGTCACAGGAGAGGAATAAGTAAACAAATTACATCTTCTGAAGAACCGAGATGCCTATAGTCGTCATATTTGTCTATTTGCTTCCAGGGTAGATCACAAAAAAACAGTTTAGAAAAAAAATGACGTCAACTACTTTCAGTGACTAATGGGTCAATTATGTCAGAATTTTCTTTAAGATGTCTTCTGTAGATCAGAAGGAAACGAGTCACAATTTTTGGGTGATAAACCTCCGAAATGGACCCGATATCGATTGCAAAGTAAAATTAGTTGACCAAGTTGCAATCTAACAGGGGCAAATAAAAATTTTGTCAAAAACGATGAGTGACCTCTTTTGAAGAATCAAAAGTTTTACTGTCATTATGTTACCCAAGTAGCATGCTGACATGCAGTTTAAAAAGTTTACTCAAACACCTTTACTTTTGTGCAGGGTTAAAACTGAAAAACCACCAAGCTTTTGTTAAATGCTGAAAACATTGCCTTTGAACTACATGTATCTAATGTCACAACAGTAAATATTGTTTAAAAACTTAAATTATTAAAATGGCCTTTATGGCATACTTTCGAACAAAAATGACATTTATCCTTATTCAAACTCACAATAAATTTGTCACAATGCTCAAATTCTGCAGAACCATTAATTCAACTCAACAGTCATATTTTTTGCCCGGTAGCGTACTGTCGTGGATATCTACAAAGTGTGCAAACGAGATATCATATAGTATATTCAGGGCCACAAAGGGCGAATTCCTTCAAATATCTAACAGCTTCTTCACTGAAGAACAGAAAACTCTACATTGACCCTATTTTATAAAAACAAACTACCGACCTTTTTTAATATGATACAAAAGAGTAAGTAGGTATTAATTTAAAAGAAATTTGGGCTTCTTGTTTAGTATCATTCTGTTTAAACAAATTATATTGTAAGTTAAGTATTGTAGATCACAATGAATTGTGTGTTATTGTGTATATCAACTTCTGAAATGTTCAATATGTTGCCGGTATCAAATTACACGTGTATGTCTCCATCGATGGCGTCCATCTCGGTACTGTCAACTTTAAATTCTGTTGAGAACTTGTCACATCCTCCACGTCCTGTCAAATTAAACATGAACAGCCTCTTGAACGATCGTTTGTAGTTTCGTTCCAAATTCCGGTAGAAAGGTTTGACACTTTCCTCGGCAGGTTCCCATTCAGCAGATGGTTTCAGTAGGGACACGAATTTCTGTCAAGTATAATTGGTCAACACAAGCTTTATAAGAATCACTCCTCAATCATGAAATTTATATGACATACAGTTACGATCTCCAAAGCTATCTTTTATTTTGACATGACAACAGAGATGTTTCGTAGCTACCGTTATAATACAAAATGAACAATACTAGATCCTTTCAGACACATATACCCTTTATTGCAATTTGACGTTTTTTCGAAAAGAAATATATGTATGTGTGAAACGAATATATATATTTTGAAAATCTCAATGAAAACCACTTTGTTTGGAAAGTTATTTTTTTTAAATGAATAAGGAGTGTAAGTTGTACGAGTTTTCAAACATTTCCCCTTAATTTTCCTTATCCTAACCGGTCATGTTATTGCAATAATGCCTCTGGTAATATCAAGTAAACTGACAAAAGAAAATAAACACGAAATAGCAGGCTTTTCATCTTTTTACTGTTTCGTTGAAATTGCTCGAGATGAGAAAGATATCTCTACAAAGACAGTAAGGGATTCCGTACGTATACCGCAAATCTAAAGATTCATACAAGACCTTTAAGATAAGCTCGTTCAATAATTCTTACTTTTTAGAGATGCTGTCACTTGTGACGGCAGGAATGCTACATACGTAAAACGGTGTTTTGGCGCGTTTTTAATAGTGAAGTCTTAATAAAAATACCGTCATCTGATTGTGACCTCACACCAGTACAGTATCCCATATGAGTTTTCCGCACGGGACACTTCAGCTGGTATCTCACATCTACCCGAGGCGCAAGAAGATATCAGCTTATTTTAAGATGGCAATATGTGTATTATATTAATATTAATGGGGTTTAAAATCAACTTCTTTCAATGCAGATTGTCTTATGTGCGAAAACATGTTTTCAATGCTCTCTTTGCCTGGGACTTTTAATTGAAAGAATCCTTCTCTTCATCAAATCATACCAAATATCTATAGAAGTTTGTCTCAATTGTATGACTTAATCTTTGTAATATATTATTAAAAGATATACATGTAGCGATTTAGTAGCAATGGTAGCGATTTAGTATCAATGATACTTCAATGTAATCAATCTATAGGCATACCTCCTTCAGTGATCCTTCCTGTTTCCTCACAACCAATGCCATATAACCGAAGATTGGGATGATAGAGGCCAGTGCGAAACACCATCCGATACCCTTGGCATAGTCCGGGTAGGTGTACGTGCCGTATGTTGGAGGTTTGTACTTAAATACGCTAACAAGTACTAAAAACTGAAAAAACAAATAAAATTTCGAAGCACGAAAAAAAAAACATTATTTAAAAAAAAATACAGTTTTTTTCGTCATTGCATGTATGAAAACTATATATAAATCCAATGTATTGCATATCAAGGTTAGGTTTAATAGTACAGCGGATAAGAGCCAAAATCAGAAGAATTCTGCACTTTATGATAAAAGCATGAAACTTCGTACATACGGTCTCTGATTTAAGATATGGAGGCATCCGAAAAAACACTCACTTCTGCTAAAATCAAAGATGGCCGCCATTAGTTTAAAACATTTTAATATGAGGTTATAAATTTAATATTTAGACAGAATTTAAATAATTAGATGATATATGTTTGTGAACATTATCCATGAAGTAAATTGGTCATTTTAAGATATGCAAGTGGGAAAAAGAAATCCTTACTACCGGTAAAATTCAAGATGGCCGCCTTAAGTTATATAATCAGTCTACAAGGTACCTATATCAAATACAAAGGCACACATCTAGTTAAATAGCATATTTTTGTGTAACCATTCGACTAAAAAGACAGATGCTTATTTTACTTTTATATTTTTTAATGAAAATGCACATAAATAAATAAAAAATGCAGCATGGAATCAATTCTGGAGGTTAAATTTACAAATTTTGTTGAAAAATAGAAGAAGCCAGTACATTTTTTAGTAATCAATTGTTTAAGACAGCATTGAAGAAAGAGAGAGGAATTTCGAACTTGGTAAATATTTTGGTAAGAAATTCCTGTTTTCCTATTTACAATTGTAAGGAACTTTTAAATTAGGGGCATTTTTTACATGACACATTTAACCAAACAATAGAGAATGTCATTGCCGTGACAAGGACAACATGTGTGTCAATTATTTATTTTTTAAGTCATATATTTCAAATATAATATTTTGAGTTCTGTTTCTAATCTTTGTCTTGTATATTTGCAAATATTTCCCAGAAAAAATAATTGGACTTGATCTAGGATTTCTGAATGTGTTGATCAAGGCAAATCGATGGGTTTGTTACTTCTTGTTTAAATATTGTTTATAATGCCCAAAATATTTGTTAAAATACCCTTTCATATTGTTTTTTTAATGAAACCGAAAGAAATTATATCTCAAGTAACTAAAAAATAGTATGCATTTTTGTAATTCACGTCCTTTCAAACTTATTTGGTGAAAGGAATAATTGTTACTCCAATTAAAAAGTTCCGTGTAAAGAAAATTATTGTGTCGCTTTTGAGAGAAAATATTGCAAAGTTTTTCATTCTGATATTTAAAAATGGAACAAAGTATGATTTAATTCGAATATAAGATTATTTAGATGCATAGCTTACAGGTCACAGATCTATTATTTTGTATTTCAGAAATATGGCCAAACATTTTTTTGTTAAATCATTTGAGTCAGGAAAATCAACATCAAAGAATGTCTCCGTTGTCAACTGGGAGAGGTGTATATTTTGCCAGGAGCAAACAGAAGAAAAAAATCTGAACTCATTGAGACACATGTTGCAACATCTGGAATGGCCGATTCATTCCTGAAAGCAAGACATATATTGGGAGAAAAGGATATATGCACACCAAGTCACAGCAGCATGCCTTTACATTCTTCAAGAAAAGGCTAATGAGGAATGTTCCGTAAACAACATACTGGAAGACCACCCTCTTGACTTCACCGAATGGAAAGAGACACGATCAGCATCATCACCTCAGTTTAAATACTAGAACATGATACTTGATATAGAAATCACAGTCCTTATCTTTGTCAGATCCGTGAGAGAGAGGGATTTTCCCTATACGTTGATGCTCCGAAAAAGATAATCCCTTCAATCATGTTAATTATGTCCGATGGTTGCCAGTATATCTACGTGATATGAACAACTTGACTAAATTGCATCCCGTGATATCTGAAGAATTTCAACGTGGTATCTGTGTTGTATAAAAGACAAACAGAAAGTCTTCAGCTAAAGCTATCAAACATCGACATGAACAAAATAATACCACAGTGAAGACTGATGGTAGTGCAGTAAGACTGACAGAAGACACTGGCACATTGCGATGGATGGTTGCAGGTCCAGAGATTGCAAGACTTGTAGAAGAGTTTGAAGTAGGCATGAGCAATCATGATGACACATCAGAAGAGTTGCGTTATCATGAACACTCATACTACCAAACAAGGTTTTTAAAATGACGATACATCTCTAGTCACTGTGTTTGAAGAGTTCGGCAACCGTTCTTGGACATAAGTGAGCACTTGTTGGTTCTAGATACAAAGGAAATTGCCACTACAAGCATGGTTAAGACTGAAAAGGAAATAGAAAAGCTTGGGAGTGAGCAGCTTCAACAGTTCATAGAGGATAGACTGTTAAAAAGAACAGCAGCTGTATTTTTCCCAAATGAAAAGGAACAAGCTGGCCTTATTCTCCAGTCCAAGAGCGGTCATTGTGAAAAGAGGTTCACAGAAACTGCAAACAATTCAGAACAACTGTTCATTATTCTTAAAACCAAAGTTGCCCCCTTCCTTGTCAGCAAACGGACAGGTTCGTCACACACCTATATCGGACCTCATAAAATGTCTCAATACAGCAATTCCACAGAAAGAAGACCGCGCTGTGATACAGGCTGTTGTTTTTTATGGTACCGCAGTTGTGAACTATATCAAACCTGAAAAAGCAGAAACATTCAGTGAGTATGCAGATACAATGTTCATACCCCATATCATGAACCAGAGACTTAACGTCAAACGTGTAGATGTTGTTTTTTACATCTATATTGAAGAGAGCTTGAAAACTGGCACCAGGGTGGAAAGAAGGTCTGGAATCAGGACACGTGGCAATGATTCGACTTCACTTCCAAATAATTGGTTTGGTTTTCTTTGAAATGACAACAATAAGGCAGAACTCTTTCAGTTCCTTGCTAACAAAATGTTTACAACAATAAAGTGAGATTGCCCTAATTGCAGCAAACACTAATGGAGTGAAGTCAAACAGAGAGGACCTGGAAGTAACTACGAACAGGCAGACACTTGACATGTAGCAGACATGCATACAAATGGATATCGAAAGGTGCTACTTGGGGTAACTCCGTACAGTAGACACAGATGTTGTAGCATTAGCCTTGTCAAATTACATTGAGAAGTATTTGGACGAACTCTGGATTGGTTTTTGGGTAGGAAAACATTTCAGGCTTCTTCTAATAAATGACATGGTAATGTCTTTACGGAATGAAAAAACCAAGGCATTACCGTTGTTCCACGCTTTCACGGGATGTGGAACTGTCTCATCATTTTGTGGTAGAGGTAAAATGTCTCTATGGGATACATGGAGTGCATATCCGGAACTTGCACCAACAATGCTCAATTTAAGCAATTGCCCTATGAACATCACCGATGAGGACATGAAGATCATAGAGCGTTTCGTTGTTCTGATGTATAGCCGAACTAATGAGCGTCATAGAGGGAAGGAAACAATTATTTACTCAGAAGAGACACTATCGAAACTCTACTACGTACCCAAGCTTCTCTGTTGGAGCATGCAAAACTGCAGCATGCAAAACGCGCAGTTTTGCAAGGAGGATATGTGTGCGGACAATGTCTTGAGCCTATCCAGGAACTCCCTCCACCGTCAGATTGGGGATATCAACAGGGCATGGGTACCCTTTTGGACAATACTTCTAGATGCAGATACATCGGCACCGGAACTCATTAAGTGCGGGTGCAAAATATCGTGCAATTGTGTTAAATCTACATTAGAATACACTGCATCATGTTTGTGTGAAGGAAACTGTGTTCATGGTGAAATACATGTAGTGTAAAATTTGGAAAAGGTAATGAATTATCTTAGTGTAACTCTTGTAAGTGGAAAGTGGTTAATGAAGTTTGATCAGTAGAAATGCTGGGTTTTGTCTTTGAAAAAAATGAGATATTTAGACTTTGATAAAATATTAATGTGTATCGTTGTCCTTATACATAGTGCAGTTCATTTCTTTTAAAGTGTGCGTGTATGTGTTCTTCTTTCGTGCTAATCGAGTAAGAGGATGCCATTTTTTTAAGTAAACCTTTAACAATAAGGCGGCCATCTTGGAAAATTAACCGGAAATGGTGTTTTTTTTTAAATAAAGACATCTGTAGATGATATTTAAGTATCTTGCATCTCCTACTAAGTTTTGATCTAAATACAATAAACATTTATACGTGTTATTCACATTTTATGTAAAAATACATACTTCCATTCCTTGATAAATATTTTTGAAATGATGTGTTACCGCCATCTTGGAAAAAACTGGAAGTGACGTTTTTCAGAGATGCCTCCATATATAAAATTGATTAATTAATATACCAAATTTGATGCTTTTATCACAAAGTGCAGGTTTTTTCTCTTATCCGCTGTGCTATAATTGGACATTGCGTTTATTTGCAACATAGGCGTAACATCAGTATATATAGGTAACATCAATATATATAGGTAACATCAGTATATATAGGTATGCAATCTGACACGTCAGATGAACTCATGTGTAAAGTTGCTCCTACAATTCGTCCTCATATGCATTAAATATTTTTTATGTAAACCATTACTCATGACTCCCTCGTATTAATGCCGAATGTGCATCTTGAAAACTTAAACCGAACCACAAGTGCGAAACGCGTACGACGTCGAGGACGGAATGATATCCAGTGAGAATAGTGTAATATTGGGTATTAGACATTCTTGTTTCACTTCATCGCAAATACAACCTGATATAAACAATAAGTTCAAGCCAAAAAGATATCTGACTAAGTATAACCACGCGGTGAGTAATAGCATACCTTGCAGAAGTCTCATGACAACTGGTGGTATAACTAAAATAAGATATACCAGTATGCAGTAAACAAAGAACCGTTAATGATATTCATGGCCAATGTTTAGTTTGTTGATACACTTACCATGAGAACAGCCGGCATTATGAAGGCTGTAGTGACCCGTACAAACACAGGTAATGGTCTCCCTAGCATCAGCCTGACATCCCGGCTCAGTCGGTCACCACCTAGGGTTGATAAAATAACATTTTCTGTTATGCTAAAAAATATGACATGCAAACAAGGATAGAGTAATAATGATTTAATATATTTCACAATTTTTTCAGTTTATGTATATTTGGTATAATTCAAAACACCTGAAGGGTTTTTATTTGATTTGTTTTTTTAACGTCTTTTTAACAGCTTAGGTTGTTTAATGACTAGGTATTGATAACTTTTTACATTGTCTGTCACATATGTATGTGTGCTGGAGGCAGGGTATGTAGGTGTACTGATGCCGACTTCAAAGTGCTATCTCACTAAAATACCATACCGAATGCATCCAGCACAGCATTCCGCCCAATCACATCATTCTGACAACGGGTGAAATATTTGCATAAGTCATGGAAGATGAAATTGTGTTTGCTTTTTATAGCGAAAGTATTGTGTAAACACGTAACAGCTCCTATGGTAATGGTAGATATAGTAGTCGTTGTAATAATTATTGCCCCCGCTTAAATAGGGTAAAGAAAACGTTGGCAATCTGTTTCTCTTCTTTGAGTTTTGTTTTTGTTATTGTATTAGTATTTATACACAAAATCGTAGACATCTAATTTTCTTTATTCTAATACTTGCATGTAACACGTTTTTTCATTAGATTGTTTTTCCATCTACCAATGAATCGAAAAATGGGATATATTTTTATGATGTCCTACACAAAGTACTATTTTATCCCAACAGAATAGTCCTCTGTAACTATTTAAAGGGACAATTTAGTAAAGTAAGTTTTTTTATAACCTCAAAGTCAGGTCGATTAAAAAAATATATATCTCCGTATGAAAGTTTACGTAGTTGATATTGATATGACCTGAAGTCAACGTCCAGTGGGGTCAATTTCATCTTTTGGAAAAGCCGGTGATGAAAACAATCTACGACCGAAATAGCGCAATATCTGGGTCTTTCAGTGATAAACACTACTACACCAGCAGCACAGTGTCAGTTATGAGTCTGAGTTCATACATAACTCATTCTTTAATTTACACAATACATCGCCAGTAAGATAAGTGAATATCATAATTTGGATTTGAAAAAGATTAGATGAAAAGAACATGCACGCACTGAGAATTTCAACCCCGCAGAAAGTCGATATCAATAGTATTCAACGTAAAATAGATCGATAATTTATAACGGTGTTTTAGATGCTACAAGAATATGATTTTTTTTTGTTCAGAAAGGATAGGCGAATAAGCGAGAAATGACCTTCTCTCCTCGGCTTGAAAGAGATTTTGTTAGCGAGAAATTCACCGATAGCTGCCGCTAAAACGTACGGCTGTACAATTGAGGATTTCTCATTTACTGATAAAATTCGCCAAGAAAGCATTCATTATCTCTTGTCAATTTCTCTTTGTGATTTGTTCATAGGGAATATAAAACTATTTAATCATGACGAGTTTCGTGACAATTAAGGTTATAAAAAACTTATCTCACTTAATTGTCCCTTTAATAGTCGCCTACATCCACGTTTTTGAAGTAATGTGTTGATTTTTGCTTATTAAATTAAAGTACTGACCGTAGATCCAGGCAAACACGACAGATTCTGTGACAGCTATAAATAGAACACTCCAAGTGGCGGTGTACCAATCAATTAGTTGAAACATGTAAACACCAGCCTAGATAACGGGAAATTAATGATAGTAGCACTGTAATATATAACTTTTATTTATTTTACAACTATTATAAAACAATTTATTTCAACTTATATTAATCGCTCTTGTTGGCGCGCGTAGGGTCTTAAAGTGTGACTAAACCTGAGAACACGAAAGAAACTCAGGGGGTGGGACAGTTGACCATACACATGTTCACGTCCTTGATGCAAGGCAAGTGCGATATTCACTGTAACACCCGACCATCCATAAGCATTGTAATGTTTTTTTTCCTCACTTTTTTTGTAATGCAACTTTCTACTTTCCCAGCAGCACTTAATCAATGACACATCCATGAGTTTTAGCATTATATCCCCGTTTGTTATTAACTACGAATGCCTATTGACATTTTCGTAAGAGAAAAAACGCATTTTTTCGCGTAATAACACAAAACTTTTGGGAAATAACGCAAAACTAATGCGTAATCACGTGAAACTATCGCGAACTAACGCGAAACTAACGCGTTATAACGAGAAGGATACTATATATACAAGTTGCTAATGCGATTTTAAATACACCATCAATAAAATACCAAAAAAGGTTAGGTTGTGATTTTTAACTTGGCCTTTCCCAAGTTAAAATCTTTATATTTTTATCAATACCAGATGAATCATCATACGTAAGTCAATATTAACTAGAATATTGAAATGATTACGTTTACTGAGAAGGACAAAATAATTTGGATGTAATGAACTGCAGAATTCTGGACAACTTCATGATTATAGATGGATGCATAACAACAAACGTATACAGGCTGGTTTAACTGATCCCCCCGACACGGTGCATCGTCTATTAAACATTCTTGTTCCGGAGTTTTAAGGCAGAAACGGATACGACTACATAGACGGCAGTATGTTTATAATGGTCCTGATAAGGTATGGCATGTTGATTTTCCCATCAGTTACTCCTGTTCATTTAAATATATTTCAGGTCCTAAAGAACCCCATCACGCTACATGATTGTGCTTAGCATAGAAAAACGAAAACAAGATGCCACACTTGAAAAAATTATAATAAATCAGAAAAAAACAACTTAAAATAAATAGCTGCAGAGTTACTATCGTAATGAAACTATAACATTGAATTTTAAGCTTAATTTTGTGTTAATTCTTAAAATTTGTACATTATATAACATGTATATACAAATTTTAAGAATT
>JAULCA010447723.1:0-10348 GCA_032360845.1 Crassadoma gigantea | reverse complement strand
GTAAGCGGTTTTTCCCCCATGACCTTTGACATAACACTTTGAGGCCGCTTAAGAAATTACGTGTTGATACGTCTATAGGTTCCATGTGGTTAAAAAGAAGTGGTTGGTGATCAAGGCTGGATTAAAATACTCGCTTATAATTAGTTTGTTTCATTACAACCTCTGTTGGCAGACTGTCCCATATATATCCACAGTGCGGTGCAGGAAGGAGTGCTTCCTAATGTTAAGGCGGGTTATCTCTTTATATAATTTCAGGTCAGTCCCCTCGTGGTGATGTTACTAATAAGAAGGGGAATTAATGTAAACACCTCAGGATCATATTTCCCTGTCATGATTTTGTATACCAAAGTTGGCAGTTTCAGATGTTGCAATCTTTCTGGGTAAGATAGATGAACCATTCCTGTTATACATATAGGTTTCCTTTGTACGTTTTCTATCGATTCTAAATACAGTGGACCCTCGGTAATCCGGACACCTTCGTTCCTGACCAAAATCCGTCCGGATTACGAGTTTTCCGGACTGCCGAATTAAGTCATCTTGCCAAAGTAAAATGAGTTATCTCCCTTGGTACGTCCATGACGCTGCAACTTGTGCCCAGACATATGTACATATGTATGTGTGTTGATCACATGCGGAATACACACCTGGTTAGCATACTCTAGATGTGGTCTCAGAAGACCTTTGACTAGTACTGTAAATGTAGTGACATCCATATACTTCATTGTTCTTCTGATCAACCCCATGATGAAATTGGCTTTGTTTATTATTTCAGAAATGTAGACATTTTTATTGTCGATAGTGACTCCGATATCTTTTTCAGTCTCGGAATATGCAAGTTCTTTCCCATCTTCTAAAATGTATGTAAATTTACTGCTGCCAATCTTACCAATCCGCATGGATTCGCATTTATCTGGATGGAAGAACAGGAGCCACTGTTTGTTCAATGCCTGTGCTTTGTGCAAGACTTCTTGTAGACACTCGCAATCCTGGGTGCTGAATATAGGACGGTAGAATCTGGTATCTTCTGCAAAGAGGCATGTTTTTGTATCCACACTTGTTATTTCTGGGAGGTAATTTATGTATAAAACAAAAAGAACCGGTCCTAGTACTGATCCTTGCGGAATGCCACTGCTCACTTCCTACCAGCCTGATGCGTCCTCATTTACTGTTACACGTTGTTTGCTATTTAGGAGGAATGCCTTTATCCAGCTCGTAATTTTACCTGAATTGTAATTTATTGATCTGCATGTAACTATTATGGTTTCCCTTACAATTGTTTCAAGTATTTTACAACATAAACAAGTTATAGGGATGTAATTACTAGCTGATTTTCGTTCTCCCTTTTTGAAAATGGCTGTAACACTTGCTTTCTTCCATTCTTCGGGAGCTGTTTCAGTTTGTATTGAAGTGTTGAAAATTATGGACAATGGTACACTAATAACAGAGCTAAGTGTTTTGATTTTTTGAAAAAGGGCAGTTGAAAAAGGCTTATTGTCATTTTGGCGTTGAATTTAATTGAAAAGTGAAACAATAATAACAATTGTTGCAATAATGTTCGAGTGGTTATTCGTTGAACACAGCATGCTATCTGCATTTCAGTGGGTGAAAATGTTTTTACAGTTGTTTGTTCGTATTTTAAAAGAACAGGTATACATTTCAGTTGGTAGTATTTTTTTCATATATAGAGTATTCACTGTTTAATCGCAATAAGTATTCTCCGATTTCAACAGATTTACTTTACCGAGATATGGTACCGACGGATAGTTTTACCAAGCTTTAAGACGATTTCCCGACAACATCGTTTTTTTCTCCAGATACTCCGGTTTCATTCCATATTAAGATCCTCGCGTGCTAACATCCGGATAACAAGTATAATTGAACTTACCTTTTACCAAGGCGGTCGCGGTTCGATTCCTCGATCGGACGGGCCAACAAGTGTGTTTGAACTTGTTTTACAATTGTTGAAAGTCCCTGAAATCCGCAGTTGATTTCCCAAGACAAATACAAGAGGAGACCATCGCGGGGTAAGTATTTCTCTCATTTACTTATAATTTATATGTATAATGTAAGGAATGAATACATGTATTTGTTGGAAAAGCTTACAAAATGATATAACAATTAGTTTACACTGTTTATATGTCCTATCAATATATTCAACGTACACATACAAACTGCATTACCCGTTTTTCGTATCTCATTATCTTATGACAAATTCCATTTTTACCTCATTTTTGTTCAATATCGGTGTACCGGGTTCGAATCCCGGTCTAGCCGTTACATTTCTCTCCCTCAGGATACAAAATTGGTGAGCTTGCCAAACCTTGTTTCGAACAACGGGTAAATGCTTGGCAAGGGGATACACTAAGTCTGGGTTATAGACGTACAAATGTAGAACAAGGGAGGATTGTAGTGGAACTGGACTGGGTCGATCGTCGTTGTCAAGGTTGCTTAATTGGTAGAGCACCCATCTTAAATGCGGAGGGACCCGGGTTCGAACTCTGGTCTAACCGTTGTATTTCTCTTTTTCCTATTACGTAGGTATATACCGAAGTTAAAACAAAAACCAAATTTATGCAAAGTGCAGCATTTGCTTTCTTTATAAACAGTAATCAATCCTATTTTTACCTCAACATAATTTGAAACGGTCCATCTGACCTGACTGTTTCCAGAATTTTAATCTGAAACTGACCAGGATTCCAATTACCCACAGTTGTCAATGATACAAGGATGTTAATTTATATGATTTTATAAAACATTTTTCATATTTTATCGCTGGTATTTTCTCGTATTAAAACCATTTTGAGTCCTTAATACGTGTTCTGATCGATTTTGTAACCTTTCTTAAGTCAAATTTCTCTATATGACATTTTCAATTCAATGTCAAAACAACCTGATTAAAACACAGGTCTATCCTCTCTACTATCGTACATGTTTAATATAAACTTTATTTACTTTAAAACAATTATGAAACAAGTTATTTCAACTTATATTAATCACTCTTGTTTGGCCCGGATGTAAGTGCGCATAGGCGTCTTAGAGTGAGAGGAAACCGGAGTACCCGGAGCAAACCCACGTAGTCGGGCAGATGACCCTAAACCTTTTCATGTCCGATCGGGGTCGATCGGGGAATCGAACCCCGGCCGCCTTGGTGAAAGGCAAGTGCGCTATCCACTGCACCACCCGACCACCATCGTACATGTACCAAATACTATAATGAGGAGCTGTATTTTAATCAGGTTATAGTCAATATTTACATAAGTTTTCCCCGCATGGGTCCGTATTTTCTTAACTGCATTTTCTCAAGTTCCCATACACTTCTCGTGTAAAAAGAAAATGCGGGCTAGACGGACGCTCTACCAATTGAGCTACCTCAGGTCGCCGTCGATCGACCCCATCAAGTACACGTTTAACTCCCAATCACAAATAATCAAATAATGAATTTATAAATAGAAACACAAAACGTTAAAGTGCATTGTATTTATTCATTTCTGATTAAAACCATAGCTTTGTACAGATACAGATACAGAAGAATTTATTGAAAAGTCGAACATAGTTAACATGTAATACACATAGGCTCAGAAGAGCTTGTATCCGACATTTACATGGTATAAGGCAAACAAGAATACAATACATAAAATAAGGTATACATAAAGTAAAGCCATGCAAAGCAAGGTATATACATTAAGACAGGTATATACATTAAGACGTATTACAACAAAACTACATTAAAATCTGGGACACAGTGTTACAAAACACAGATTACATAAGGACATGGTATAATAACTTAAGTCACCTAAAATATAAAACATCAAAAGCAGAGGAAATTAAACATAAAACTAAATGAGCATCATTTAGAACATAGTTTACTAAAAGCATAGGAAAAATTCTAGCAGCACTAAAAACTAAAAGCAGTGGAAAACAGTTTACAAGAACTCATGCAGAAAGTTTGTCAGCAGCACATATAGAACAATTGCATATAGGCCCATCACACATCTGGAGAAGCCTAGTAAAAGATTTATAATTTTTCACTAACCTAATATCATTTTCAAAGGAGGAGGTGTAGTCACCTGTGACAAATCCCAAACCCCTTTCTTGGATTTTTTCCATTTTTTTTTTACTACTTCTTTGGCTAAAAAACTGCCATACTACAGGGCAATAATTAAAATTAGATAAAATGAAACTGTTAAAAAAACAATGAGTCTGTACCCTGTTAAGTTAAAAATTTGCCTACTCTTTTTAAAACTGCTAGTTGCCTAGAGGTCTTTTTACAAATTTCTGATACATGGTATCAAACTTGAGTAAAACATCTATATTGATGACTAAAAGAGTGACATTATTTATACACTGTATTTCTGTACAAAATACAAGAGTTCACTGCAAATTCATTGCAAAACAACATCAACCAATCTCAAAATAAATTTACAAATACCGCAACAAGAAGGCCATTATATGACGTCATCAGATTTGCTCGTGTCATTTTAATTAAGTATATAATCCATTATCAGCTGTCAGTTAGTCTGTAAAACCCCAAAAATCTATCATTGTATGAATAACCGGGATTAAGTAACATAGATATAAAAGCATGGGCCATACCGCAGATAATACGATACTTCTACAGATAAAGACATTTACACTGAAACTTAAGTAATTAATGATTTTTCGTCCGAGTGCAGGCAAAACACAAGATAATTCCACTTTAGTCTTACATACACACAGTAACCTCCCCTTATTGTTGTTTTGGATATAATCATAAACATAGTGGGACTTTCGTTGATTAATTTCTTCAGTTAGCTGTCTAAAGGGACTGTTTTCTGATCGGAGGTCCTGGGTTCGAATCCCGACCTAGTTTAGCTGGGTTTATTTCTTTCTTTCTATTCTTTCACAACACCGTAAGTAACTTCGATTTGGTTGTTTCTTTAAAAATAATCGTGCCCTAAGGTATAGGGTTTTTTTTTGAGAAATGATTTTCTATTTCTGGAAAAAAAAATCTAAATTATTTCAGACAGTTTTACATTGAGTTAAGTAATTTTTACGACCGTTTCCCATGAAAATATATACAATAAAAATATCAGCTTTCGAATGACTTTGAATTGTTCCAGTGTGATATGCCGACAGAATATTTCGTACTTTAGATTTAAAGAGATAATATATACAGCTGGTAAAATGTACAGCCACGAAATGGGGAACAGTACTGTTCACGTGCTTATATTTAGCCTGTACCCGTCTCAATCACATAGTTACTGGCCGATACAGAAATATTTTATGACGTCACAGGGAAGTGTGACGTAAATCATGGGCACCAACAAAATGAAGAACACTGCTCACAAACAAAAGGAGTTCTTCAAAAAATGTAGGATACACATGAAGTTTGTTATGCCAAATGTAAACCGTTCCCTCGCGACCTGGAACAGAAACTACATGTCCATTCAGTGAACAAAACGTCTGTTTAAAATAATTCACATTGGAATTGGTAGTATACAACGCCAAGAATGTCTCATTTTTACAGGCTGTGATCATAGGTTGTAAAACTTTGTTAGAGTCCATATTCAAAAAAGTTTATGTAACGGCAGTATATATACCATGTCGTATAAATGTCTTGCAGGTTGTTCGTCTATCGGCGGCCGAACATTAACTTTCAACCTCAATTCTTCAAGATGACTGGCAAGACTTAGGTCGCACACACGCATCTGGTTGAAACGGGAACAGAAATAATCGAACTGTATGCAGAGCTGAAAAATGCATAGTTTCGTAGTTTTGTGACAAATAAGTAAAAATCCAAAAATAGCATGTCTTTCTCTCACGCATTCACTACATTATAGAACGTATACACAAATACACATACAATCGACCTTGTTTTGTAAGGAAAATGCAGACCAGCGATAGGAAGTGTTTTAGTTCAAGTCAGACACGTATATAATGGAATTCCGTAAGCGACAGCGTCCTGCTTACTGCTTGCTAAATCTGAACTTCATGTACCTTCATTGCTTCGTATTGTCCCCTCACTTTTTTACGTGCTGAATATCCCTGAGGTCAGCCTCGGTTAAGATCTGAGTCTGCTGTTTTCTTTTTCTTGGTTTAGGTGGTCGAAACGGTTGAATACGGATACGCAAAATCTTGGCATTTTCGTGTATGTACAAGCGAAACACACATGGATGGATGAAACGTGGGCTGATGTGACATTGACCTCCGTTTTGCAACCTCCTTCATTAGCATTTAGATAACTAGAAAAGTGTGCGGCGATGTTGTGCATTGAACGTTGATCATATCCAATAATGTCAAGGTCGGTCATCCTTTTAAATGTTGCATTGGTGCTGCATGCAATGGACATACATACAACCCTACAGACATTGTTTAATCACAACACTGACTATGAGAACTATACTAACCAAAGTATATAATTTCGACAATTTAGCGGTCATCCACCTCGCAAACTTTCGATCGCGATCATTGACACCAGCGATGCTTAGACATGATAGTTTTGATGACGAGTCAGGGCAAATGTCGCAAGTTGGTAGCTTGTACATGTAACAAGTACAGGCTTTAAGGTCTTGCGTGGGGTCTTCACAGAGAGGAATGAAGCAACAGAATGAAGGAAAGTCCAATTCAAAATAACAAGAGGGTCTTTCCACTTGTCTGCATGTCGACTGTCTTGTATAACCACTCAAGAATCCAAATATTGTTGTGAATATCTTTCGAACACCTTTACCGTTTATGTCAAGATCGAATTCGCACCCGCATTTGAAAGAAAAAAAGATGAGGCAGATGGCTTGAGGAATTTCTTCAATGGCATACGTAATAAGAACTTCGTTGAATCCATGCAATAAACGAAATCCCTTGTATTTCGTCGTAAGGTCTGGAAGAGTTTCTCCAATTATATCTGCAATTTGAATCAATGCAAAGATGGTTCCGAAAATCGTAAACACCAGGTAATAATTTTCTGAAGCGTTGCAATTGTATGTTATCTCTGCTTTGGACGCTTTCCAAAAGAAAGACTTTATTTTACCAGCAAAACCTATGGCGTCGGATACATCTTCAGGTAGGAAATCAGAATATTCCATCCAATCTAGCACCGTATCGCAGATTACAAGTGCTATCGATAAAAGACGTTTGAAAACTAGCAGGAAACGCGAAGCCGGATCCTTAAGTTCTGGTACACTGGGCTCAGATGGTTTATCCGGGTACCCTCTTGTCATAGTCTGCGTTGGTGGTTGTACCGTATATACGGGACTACTGCCATCGTTATACTGCAGCTGATGTGGTTGATGCCCATGCTGCCACGGTTGCATCTGCTGCTGCCACAGTTGTTGTTGCTGTTGCCATGGTTGCTGCTGTTGCTGCTGCCATGGCAAATACTGTTGACCTTGGATGGCTTGAAGTTGCTGACGGTTTGGTTGTATTTGATTTTCCTGACTACCTTGAAAGCCCTGGTGCATACCTTGTCCTTGAAATTGTTGTTGCATTCGGTGCATTTCTTGTCCATTGATCCCTACCTGAATTCCCAGGTTGTTTTGTAATCCTCGATTCTGCATTCCACGTGCAACATTACCATCTGGAGGAGAAGCAGACGGATCGAACTTATCCCTAGCGGATCTCTTTTGGTTGTCCATTTGTCCGCAGTGCTGGTTTTCGGTGTCGTATTGGTGCGACTCAGCAGATACAAATCTTCCCTCTTTTAGTCGCTCACCTACTGAGATATTAACGTAGTGTGCAGTATCGTCAACGTCTTCATTTTCGTCATCTTTTGTCTGTTCATACGGATTGTCTGCTCTTTGAACGCCAACTATCCAACGGGCAGGTTGCAATTCGGAAAACTTTCCACTTTTGGGCCTCATGTGACGATTTGGTCGATTCGGTGTTGCATTGTGGCCTACTCTTTCTGCGTCATCGTCTTGAAAAATAGGGTTCCGTCTAATGAAACGTGTTTCGGCAAGACCGGAATCCATATTCATGTCCCTACCGCTACCCCTTTCGCCTTCATTGTTAAAAGGTGGCCTCCGAACATGATCTTCATCGCACGCTGCGTTTTCCCTGCGGTTACGACCTGCCATCTTACAAGTGTTCAGTCTATCCACGTCTAGGGTACGTGAAGAAATGAATTTGATTATTGGCTTCCACAAACTATGTCAAGAAGATAATGCGGATACTTCACATTAGCATAGTTTGAGGCCAAGCTTATGCAATATGTGGTTATCATAAGCGTTACACGATGGCACGTGATAACGTAGGTAGAATATTTAGTATTTTTATCATATTGAATATGTGATTAAAATTGAATATTATATAACACAAAACAGTCATGGTTAAAGCGTTGTGGGGTTCTATGTATTTTTAACAAAGGATACTTTTCTTGTTTTCATATATAGATACTTAAAGAGGTCAAGGATGGTCGGATGGTGTAATGGATAACGCACTTGCCTTTCACCAAGGCGGCCGGGGTTCGATTTCCCGATTGGACGTGAAAAGATATGGGGTCACCTGCCCGACCACGTGGGTTTTCTCCGGGTACTCCGTCTTCCTCCAATATTAAGACCTTTGACGGGCTAACATCCGGGCCAACAGGAGTGATTAATATAAGTTGAAATAACTTATGTAATAATTGTTGTAAAATAAATAAAGTTTATATTATACTGTATTATATTTAGATAAAATGTATATGAATCGTTGCGCCATATTGACAAAAAACAATGGATTTGAAACCCGAACCCCAGATAATGAAATTGTCACTCTAACAATCTGAGTTATATGTATCCTGGCCGAGACACGTTATAGTTTTACTGTACCCAAACTGAAATCAAGGGGAGGTTACTGGCTATCAACTTCAACGGGATTATCTGGTGTTTGGCCTACAGTGGGAAAGGGATCCTTAATTGCAGAAAAAGGTAACCCGTTGGAGCCCCTAGTTTTTCGTACACTTTATTGTTTTGGTAAATGATTATTTCCCTTAATTGCTGCTATTGTTGTTTCGAATCAAGTTTTGACAGAGTAGTTTCTCTTGTATATTGATGCTGTGTCGCAAATTTTTCATATGGCCTATACTTTATGATCACATACTTTATAGAATCTATGATACAGAAAAAAATCGCAATATTTTCTAAAACCACTGTGTGTCAATGACACATTAGATAGCGCTCTCGCTTCTTGCCAAGACGGCCGGGGTTTGACTCCCCGATTGTACGTGAAAATGTATTGGGTCACCTGCCTGTCTACGTAGGTTTTCTCCGGGTGCTTTGGTTTCCTCCAACATTAAAACCTTCTGCGATTTTCATCCCTGACCAACAAGAGTGATTATAAATTAACATAAGTTAGAAAAACGAGTTTTATACATGTAATGTTTGAAAGAAATGAAGTTTATTCACTAAAGCCACCCTCCAGACGCAACATGTTTTATTTGGTTAACTATTACACTCATACTGTCGTTATCATTTTTGTGAGATAATTTTCAGTGGAATTAAATATTCGCTTCACGGATTAAATAATCAATGGTACCTGAAATGAAGCAAAAAGAGGATGTCATAATATAAGGGCTTGGTAGTCTTTGTGAAATATACCCCCCTCCACCCGAACCCCCGTTCGTTTCTATACAATAGTCTATGGTTTATGACCTGATAACTATGCATTATTGGTCATTTTCTCATGACGCTTCATTCAATACATAGAGAATAAAACATGCCTTTTTCCATATCACACCTAGTGTATCAATCCGAGACGCTAATATCAGCCGAGGGCCGAAGGCCTGAGGGCTGATATTGGTCGAGGGTTGATGCTGGGTGTGATATGGAAAAAGGCATGTTTTATTCTGTTTATTACATACTTACTAATAAAATACGGATAGATCTACTATCTTATGATCAATTTTTCTTTTGAAATATTATGAAAAAGTTCCAAAAGGGGTGTGCTACGGGTTTTGCGGGCTGGTACGGAGAGGGCTGATACGGGTTCTGGGGTGTGATACGGCGAGGGCTGATATGGGTTAGAGCAATTGAGTCGTATCGCATATACAAAAATACATATTTGTTAGTAAGTATGTAATAAAAGGGTGTTTTAATTTTTCCTGCAATGAGAGTTCAGCGGGCGTCACAATTATTGATTCGCATTCTTGCTATATGTACCCCTAGTGCTGTTGGGATGTTGTTATCTTAGTGTTGATGAAGTGAACATATAGTTACTTAATCTTTGAGATTAGTTATTACGATGTTAAGGATACATGCTACGTTAATGCGACACGCACCGCCTTCCAAAAGAGTGCCACACTACGAAACACGTCAATTATCTATTATGAGAAGTTCTTTTTACACAACCAATAATATTTTTCTATGTGACGTTTCGATGACTTGTACGATATGTACAC
>JAULCA010447701.1:0-10348 GCA_032360845.1 Crassadoma gigantea | reverse complement strand
ACAGGACACTCAGGAGACATCAACATAACAGGACACTCAGGAGACATCAACATAACAGGACACTCAGGAGACATCAAAATTAAACATAATTTCTTAAACATATTCGGCCGAGTTGTTCAAAAGATGATCATCCTTTTGTATACATTAGCAAGTTGATAATTTGGAAATTAAAATAGTTTATCATAATGCTTACATTGAATGTTACTCATGTATGTATGCTGCAAAAAAATCCCATAGGGGCATAACTTTCCAAAAAGGGGAAGTAACTCAACCTGGTATAGATTATGCACAACTACAATGTATAAGGATAACAGCCAGTGAGTATCGTTGAAATAAATTCAGTAGTTAGGAGGAGTAGGTAGTACATCATTGCGTCTACAGAAGGAAGGATGTACGGACGGACGGAGGGACAACCTGATTCCAGTATACCCCTCCCCTAACTTTGCTGTGAAGGGGTATAACGAAGGACCATAACTCTGTATATAGAGGGGCACAAGACCCAAATACAGAGCAAGAGAATAAACATGGTTCATTTGGTCAACTTAGGTTGAAATAACATTTAACTTATGCTCCAGATGAACTTCGGTATTCAAAATAGACAAAGGGCCAAAACGCTCTATATAGTGGGCCATGAGACCTTATTCTAGTGCAATGCTCACCTTCTGTGGGTAATGCAGGTAAAGTTCATGTATTATCAAAATAACTTTAATGGTTAAGAAGTTAGGCTGTGGACAAACTTTGATATGAACAAGAGGCCCAATGGGCCGGCAACACTCACCTGGTATACATTTCATACTTGTAACCCTAAAAGTGATTTAAAATAAGCTACAGGCAAAACATAAGTATTTATCATTAAAAGTCTTTCACAAGAACCTGTTAAAAGATATTAAAACTTTTCACTCCAGTGACCTTGAAATTGTTGAACAAGGTCATTATGTCACCACCCTATCCTTTTGTTTATTGAAACTAGATCATATAAATGTTTATATATATTTGACTTAATATGACCTCAAAAAGTGGGTCAAGATTATTCAAATGAAAAATCTTGATAGCCCATCATCCAAGCACGCTACTAGCTAAATATCAACATTCTAGAACTCATGGTTATTTAGAAGAAGTTGTTTAAATATTGTCAACAAATTTGACCCCTAAGACCTTGAATATAAGTTGAGGTCATTCACTTTAACACACTTTGAAGCCCTTAATCCCAGCATGCTATATAGCTTCTGACCAAAATATCAGCATCCTTGGCCTTAATTATGTTTATTCAGAAGAAGTCATTTATAGATTTTAACATGTTTGACCCCTGTGGCCTTGAATATGGGTAAGTGTCATTCAATTGAACACACTTGATGGCCCTTCATTCTAGCATGCTACTGACCAAAATACTAACATCCTGAGCCTTTTGCATGGTTATTAAGAAGTCATTTAAAGATTATGAACATATCTGATCCCTGTAACCTTAAATAAATGTTTAAGGTCATTCATCCAATAATGGTATGGGCCAAATATCACCATCCTGCAACTTTAGGTTATTCAGAAGATGTTGTTTAATGATTTTTTTTAGACAATTGACCCCTGTGACCTTGAATATAAGTGAAGGTCATTCATTGGAACAAATGTGGTAGCCCTTCACCCCAGCATGCTTCTTGCCAAATATCACGACCCTGGGCTTTTTAGTTATTAAGAAGAAGTTGCTTAAAGGTTTTAATCATATTTGTTCCTTAAGACCTTGAAAATAATTCAAGATCATTCATTTTAAAAAAAAATTGGAAACCCTTCATTCTAGCATGCTATTTTACCCAAATATCAATATCCTGGGCATTTTAGCTATTCAGAAGAAGTTGTTAATAGGTTTCTTTAGACAACTGATCCCTGTTTCCTTGACAACATACCACGTCATAAGCTCACATAACTCTGTATATAGCAGAGCACAAGACCTGATATCAGTGCCAGAGATTCGGACTTCCAGAGATACATAAATGTGGTAAGTTTGGTCAACATAGATGAAATAAAACGGAACCATACCTGTCAACCCTCCCGAAAATTGCAGGAGTCTCCCGAATTTTTGTTGTCTTTCCCGAATTTTCCTGATTGGGATAAATTTCCCGATTTCTCCCAAAATTTTATCATTTCCCCAAAAAATTCAAATCTCCCACCATATGCCAACTTTGACAATATGAGTTGTTCCCCTTTGCTGCTCTCTACTGTTATCGGTGTCTATTTCGTGTATTGAGTACATAACCCATGCTTCCATGGCTTCTTTCGTCTGCACACCACCGATAAAGAAAAAGAAATACACTACAAAGTTTCAGTAAGTGTGGGAAACGGAGTTTAAATGGCTGTGTCGCAGTGATAAAGGAAGCGATTTTGCTTTTTGTCCGGTTTGTCAGAAAAACTTCAAAGTAGACCACGGTGGGAGAAATGATGTGAAAAAACATTCTGTTGGTCATGCACATGTTACTGCTGAAAAATTAGAGAACTCGTCCACCAATTTGTTGGCAAAGGCAGCAACAAGGTGTTACAATATGGCACACCCATCAGCAGGATAAATAATTAAATACTGTGGTGGACTTACAAGATTTAAACTGTGTAATCATAAGTGTTTTTTCCCCAATTATTAAAAAGAATGTGAAACAGACTGAATAGTTGCTACTTATTTATATTTTTCAAATTACTATTATTTTTCCAAATAGTAGCTATGTTTATATTTATTAAATGATCTTGTTCTAAAGTTTTTATTCACTGTTTTATTAATATGATATTAATAAATGCATAATATTAGGATATCAATTATATAAGTTACAATAGCTGCTATTTTTGTGTGAGACATATTTCATTTCATGTTGATATCAGTATTTGCTAGATTGAATGTTATTTTCATATTTTTATAGGTTAATATTTTCATCCAGCAGCAATAGGTGCATCTCACCAAGTTACTTAAATGTTAATTTATTTTGATTGTTACTTTAACACTGGATATTTATTAATTGGTTAAATTACTGAGATAATTAAATTTAATAGGCTTTTGGTAATTAACTTGCATAAATCATTTATATGCTCCAAGTAATACAGATAAAGCCATTAATTGATGTTTACGCATATAATTTTGATGTTTGACCTTTGACCTTTAGGTAAAGCTCACAGTGACCTAAATCTAGTGCACTGTAACCATCTGTGCATGCATACCTCAAGTTTCATCAAGATATCTTTAATGGTTTAAGAGTTATGGTCCGGACAAGTTTGATAAGAAGAACCAGTACTACAATAATACAATATGTCTGCCTTCATTCGAAGGGGAGACATAATGAACATTTACGTTTAGTTATTAACTGGAGATGTTTTTTGGGAGCAAACATTGTATGTCTCTCCTTCAATGGTTCAAAAGATATGGCCTGCAAATAAAACAAGATATTCCTGACAACTTAGCAGTTATTTGATCTTTGATCTCAAGGTCAGGACACAGTAACCTGATGACAGTGCACTGTACATTGTTTATGGGTGATGCAGATATAATGCAAGTGTATCAGGATATCTGCAACTTAGCACTTACTTGAAATTCTTATTAGAGGCACTGTCTACTGCCAACTATAAAACCCACATATGAACAAGTTTTAATTGTAATCAGGACCATTACATAAGTCCTCAAAACTGACCCCATAGATGCAAATGATGCTTGGACAATGTTTTCAATGCAACTATATACTTGCATTCAAAGTTTAAAGAAAATCTGACACAGTAAGGGACCCCCGTATCGTACACCTTTAAATGTTTGAAAAATAAGTACATATTTGACATTTGACCCCAAGGTCAAGGTAAAGGTAACAATGATCGAATGATAGTCCACTACACATCAACTATTGGTGATGCAGGTGTACTTCAAGTTTTATCAAGATATCTGTAACGGTTTAAAAGTTTAGTCTGGACAAAATCGTATGATTATAGACGAACCAGAACAAGAACAGGACCCAGAACCAGTACTTATACAATGTCTCCCTGTTCGGAGGGAAGACATTATATATAAAAGCAGTATGGTTGGAAATGGGCACTGGCATGGATTCAACCAAACAAATGTTCCAAGGATGAACTGATGAAGCAAAAAAGTTATTGTTAATGTGTAAACAAACAATTTGTCAATATGTGTTTACTTACTATTTAATCAATTGTAAGGTAACTTCCAGTCACTTATCCAAACTCTAAGCTCCAAGAATCATCAGACAACATTTTCACAATTAAATATAGCCATTCCTGGGAAGAGGACGTAGGATAAAGAAATCCTAGGGATGTTCAACATTGAGATTTAAAGTTGATCCATAGAATAACATTTATTGCCCTTATACATGTAGGTCATAAATACCACATGACAATACCTTTCCCATGGTCCTTGAGAACTGATACAACACATAAATATTTCAGGACGTCGAGTTTATAATCGGAAGCATAAATACAGAGAGAGGGTCTCTTATTCCGAAAAATTTAATGAGTAGTCATGTTAAGGCCACTGAATGGTTAATACTCCGTCTGTGTAGATATGTGTTCGTTTCCACACCTCACTGGTTTTACACTGTATTTACCTTTGGTAGGCATGGCGGGTTTGTGTCGACTGTCAAACCACCTGCCATGTGGCTCTCATGGATTATTGTCCAGGCTGGTTGAATGCAACCAACCGATATACATGCTGATATCATACTCCATAACGAGCATGTCTAAATGGGTCCAGATCTATACCTACGACAATTACCTGACCATTTCAAGCCTTGTCATCTTTGTATATTTCTAGATTACCAATTTTCACATGAATTTCATTTTATTTTGCTTCATTCTTTTTTATTCCTAAAACACATTAGTGACTTAAACATAGTAGCTTTCATAAAACATTTTATTATCATAAAACAATCGGTATCAACAAGGTTGTATTATCCCATTCATACTGGTGTACTAGTACAGATTTTCTGACCCTCTATTAGAGGAACAAGCAAACATGTTTCAATACACATCCCTATGCTTGGCTGATTTAGACTGTACAGATGCTTATGCAGATAATCATATTCATTTAGGTTATATCATCAACAATATATTCTATCAAAGCATTGGTTGATCTAACGTGCCATTTGGCCAATATTAACATTATGAAAACGTAATTTGATCTGAACCTTTAGACACACACCTACAACTATGTGATGACATCACATTGTACTGTGACGGTAACTGCCTGTAGAGTGCCTGCTATAGAGTACTATTATAAAGCACTACACACATACAGCTCCAATTACTGATCTTACATGACCGCTAACGATTACTGTGTACACAGTTACATTGGCTTTGTATTTACTGAAGACAATTCATGGTTCTCCAGGTACATATCAACTGACATTTAAATCTATTGTAAAAACTACTTTTACACAATAATATAAAATGTGTTTTGTGGGTACAAGTTATTAGGCCCCTACCAATACCAAAGGACTTTATAAAGGAGCATACAAATTGCTCAAAGTAATCGACCGAAGGAATCATTATGGAATGTTTCCCAAGCTTTTGCTAATCTATTGGCAAACACATCATTTAATCCCTATCACATGTTGCTTTCCATTTAATTGTTGTACATGATTTATATACACAACAAAACAGTTAAACTGATGTAATAGGAGAGGAAAATGCACAACCAGCCAGACTGGGGTTTGAACCCAGGACCCTCCTAACTCCAACTAGAAGCTCTACCAGTTGAGCTAACTGGTTGTCAATGACTAAGCCAGTCACGTTCTGCTATGCTGATATTAAGGTTCGGCTGGTCCATATACCAACATAAGCTAGCTAGTGTCATGATTCTGCGATCAGAGGTGGAAAAGTATACGGTTACCTTCCTGACCACATGGATACTTTAGCATCTCCCTATTCATTAAAGACCCTTCATGTGTCAACTTCCAGGCCATGCAAAAAGAGTGATTCTCAAAACTGCACAACCTTCAGGATTTGCCTTCTGTCATTATTCACAATATTTTAATAATGCAATAACAAGCAATTTCTGCCAAAATCGAAGATGGCCGTATGTTATTCTTCCAATCAGTCTGAAAAAAGCACAATGCAAAACTAGGCACCAATGGGACCGTACATATGTAATTTGAGAAAGATCCTTAAAGTAGTTGTCAAGAAATAGCAATAGCAAATTTTTCGCTGAAATCAAAAATGGCCGCCTGTTTTTTTAACAGAAAGGGACATAACTGTAAGATATTTTGTCGAAAATTAACAAAATGTGGAAGGGCACAACTGCATATCATAGAGATGGTAATATGCAAATTTCAAGAAATATTGCTTCAATACTTTACAAGATACAGTCGACATAATTTCTACTTCAGTACTTTATTAGATCTACTTGACACAATATTCCAAACAGAATATCTACAAAAAGGGGCATAATCATTATAGCTTGTTTCATAAGTTTAATTAACAGTATTTTTAATTTGGTAATCATATCAATGCCCTGCACTAATGCAATTAGTGGGATTGGTATACAAATTTCTATAAATAGTAAAGGTCACCTTGGTAGTAATCTTGGAACTGATTTATGAACTAATATCAGGTGTTCTCAAACTTGACAACTTTATGACATCATCAAAACTGTTGAGAAAGTGGTTGAGTGGTTTTACTGAATTGGTTGATACCTTTTTTTTATAAATAGTATCAAAGACCTTGGCCTTTGCTTTTGCACCTTAAAACAAAGATAAGTTCCAAGTTGTTCTTATACTTGTTATTTGTATAGAATCAGTCAAGAAATGACGTAGCCAGATCTTATATTACACTTAATTTAGATGGAAAGGAACTCTGAACACGGCAGTGGGGCAGGTGCCCCCCCAAACTTATGACAGGGGCATAACAAAAGGAAGGAGGTATCCTGTTAACAAGAGGCCCAATGGGCCTGCATCGCTCACCTGGTATTCAATGTTCATCACAAGTACAAAATGCTTGGCATTCAATCAGTTGTACTCAATTGATTAAAACCAACTTCAAATTGAAAGCATAAATCACTCGAAGTAAACACTGTTTATCATCCACAAATAACTTCCTTTTCTATAAGAAGTATTAGAACAGACCCTTGTAGGGCTTCATCTCATGAGCCTATCAGCCAAATATCACACTTCTGGGCCATTTGGTTAATCAGAAATACAGGCAGTCATTTAAAGCTTTTAACAAAATAGACCCTTCTACCCCTGAATATGGCTCAAGGGCATTTCTTTTATAAAGATTTGTCGGGCATTTGATAATCCTGTATAAAAACCTACCAGCCAAATATCGTGCTTCTAGGCCTTTTGGTTATAATCATGAAAAGTCATTCAAAGGTTTCACAAACTTGACCCCTGTGACCTTGTTTACAGGTCAAGGACATTTTTTTTTGCAAACTTTGTCAGGCTTGATCCTTAAGGTACCTATCAGCCAAATAGCACACTTCTGGGCTTTTTGGTTAATCCTAAGATGACATTTAACAGTTTTACCAAATTTGATCCCTGTGACCTTAAATATGGGTCAAGGAAGCTTTCAGACAAATATCATGGCTCTATGCCTGTTCGCTCTCTAGAAGAAGCCGTTTAAAGGAAAAGTTGATTGACGACAACGGACGATGGATGGAGAACGGACGCTGCATCATGACATAAGCTCACTTGCCTTTCAGACAGATGAGCTAATAAAACTGTATAATATTGAGTGATTTCTAAGTTTAAGTCATCAGGGATACAAGACGTAAAGACTGAGGTCTCAGCTTTAATCAACAGCAGGTGTACAATTTTATTTTCAAATAACATGAAATATTTTTGAATTATTTAAATAAGAAAAATAAATAAAACTGTCAGTCCTCACCAGTAATGGTTTCTTTATTGACAGAATTATACACTTATTTAAGTATACTTCCTGTACTCCCTCCCTAAATGCCAAAACATACTTGTAAACCTAATCTTGTTAGCCAAGATGAACTAGTTTTTTTCTGAAATCTTCCTAGGAAGAATTGTCAGGACAAAAATTTTTAACAAAGGGCAATAACTCCTTCAAAAGGGTTTAAATGAAAAAATACCTCCCTGATTCACAACATCTTGGAACCATATCTGTACCTTCAGTAGTTTAGGAGGCAGACAAATATTTTTTTCAACAATGGGCTATAATTGATTTTAAACCAATGGTTGATACAAAATTAGTTCCCCTTCACCAAATGATACTCAGACCAAATATTGAACATTCCTACAGAACAAGAATTTGCTATGTTTCCCCTATTAAGCCCCACCACTCAGCCCTCTAGGGGGCCAGACCAATGGTTTATACCAAATTGGTTCCTCTCCACCCAAGGATGCTTCAGACCAAATATGGAAAATTCCTAGAGAAGCAGAAAGATTTTAAAGAATTTGCTACGTTTACCATATTTGGCCCGGCCCCTCAGCCCCTTGGGAGCCAGACCAATGGTTTATAAAAAATTGGTTTTCTTTCACCCAAGGATGCTTCAGATCAAATATGGAACAAATCCTTTCATTCCTTCAGAAGAAGAAGGATTTTAATAAATTAAATTCACTCTGTTTCCCCTATTGGCCCCCCTCCTGAGCCCCAAGGGGCCAGACCCACGGTTCATACAAAATTGGTTCCCCTTCCTCCAAGGATGCTTCTGACCTAATTTGGTCAAAATCTGCAGGGCTCTTCAGGATGAGTAGCATTTTAAAGGAAAATTTGAGGCTGTGCCATGGCATTAGCCCACTTGCCCTTTGGGCACCTGGAAATATTAAGCAAAATTGAAGTTGAAAAACCCAGGTGTTGCTGATAGTGTATAACACGGTTAGTCAGGCGTTATATTAATACACGGTTGGACAAGATACTTCCATTCCTATAGAAGAAAAGGGTTTGCTATATTTCCCCTATTGGGCCCCGCTCCTCAGACCCCAAGGGAGCCAGACCCTGCATTTATACAAAATTGGTTCCCCTTCATCTAAGGATGCTTCATACCAAAGAATTTACTGTTTCCCTATGGGGCCCCAGTCCTCTGCCCGCAGAGGGGTTAGACCCACCATTTATACAAAATTAGTTCCTCTTCATCCCAGGATGCTTTAGACCAAATATGAAACAAATCCTTTCATTCCTACAGAAGAAGAAGGATTTCAAAGAATTTTCTATATTTCACCTATTGGGCCCCACCCCTCAGGCCCTTGGAGTGGCAGACCCATCGTTTATACAGAATTGGTTTCTCTTCATCAAAGGATGTTCCACACCAAATATGAACCAAATCCTTTCATAACTACAGCAGAAGAAGGATTTTAAAGAAGAATTTGGTATATTTCCTCTATATGGCCCCACCCCTCAGGCACCTGTTGGGCCAGACTCACAGTTTATACAAAATAGTTCCCCTTCATCCAAGGATGCTTCAAACCAAATATGGAACAAATCCTTTCATTCCTACAGAAGAAGAATAATTTTAAATAATTTACTATGTTTCCCCTATGAGGCCCCGCCCCGCAGCCCCCAGAGGGGCCGGACCCACCATTTATACAAAATTGGTTCCCCTTCACCCAAGGATGCTTCAAACCAAGGAGGGAACAATTCAATCCTTTCATTCCTACAGAAGAAGAAGGATTTTTAAGAATTTGCTGTTTCCCCTATGGGGCCCCACCCCTCAGCCCCCAGGGGGGCCAGACCCATCATTTATACAAAATTTGTTCCCCTTCTTCCAAGGACGCTTCAGACCTAATATGGAACAAATCCTTTCATTCCTACTGAAGAAGAAGGATTATGAAGAATTTGCTATATTTTCCCTAATGGGCCCGGCCCCTCAGGCCCCAGGGCGGCCACATCCACCATTTATACAAATGAGGTGTTGCAGAACCGCCCACAAAGATTTCTGAATTTAGACTATAGTTTTCACTTAAGCAATTAAAATAACATATGGAACAAGAGCTTGATTTCAATTTGTCCCATTATTGTGCTCAGGTAGCAGTCTACAGAAGTGTATGTTGGCCATGGGTGATATATTTGTACAATGAATAACCCCTGTAATATTACATGTATCAAAACTTTAAAAAAAAATCAGCACTAAAATTGGTATATACATGATGAAGTGGACTATGTGGGCTTCATAAAAAAAAAAAATAATAGAATTTGGCCATTTACAAAACTGTGTCTACACCAGGAAAGCTACATGTAGCCGTTCAAGTAGTCCATTTTTGTACTTGGCACATGTGTAAATATTGCTAAAAATCGAGTTGAACAACCTTTGCTTAAACATGAGTATTTCTGAAATCGAGAAGGTGATATTTAATTTAAGACAGGTTTAAAGAAAAAAATTACTTCTTGCGTTGGTCATATTTTGGGTTAAAAATCATGTTTT
>JAULCA010447679.1:0-10350 GCA_032360845.1 Crassadoma gigantea | reverse complement strand
ACCTTGGCCTTTTGTGGTCATTTTACTGGTGCTTTATTGACCTTCACTGACTGGCCAAGTCGACAAAACACAGATTAAGTTGGGTTTCCAGCCGAAGCTGTAAAATTTGTCTCCTTCCTGTCCCTTTTTGGGTGCTTTAATTGCGGCTATGGGAATTGTTTTTTTTTTTCAACCTTACAACAGTTCTGCTGTCTTTATTCATAGCCTCGTACTTTCGGTACGAAAAAAACATTAGAAAACGCTACCGCAACAGGTTGCGACCATTCAACTTCTGGATGGTTTAATTCCATACAGTTTCTGTTTATAGATGAATGTTACTGTAATTAGCATAGAGTTAGCTAGGTTTTTGCCTGGAGAATTTGGGAACTTCCATGTAAATGCTTTAGGGTTTAATCCATAGCAATGTGAAAAGTCCAGTGTTTATTGATTAGTAGTTGGGTGGCCTCTAGCAGATAGAATAACCTGGTTCATTTGGTCAAAACCAGAAATCATTTCTGCTATTCCTGCCTCTGACAAAAGGTTATTTCCAGCGTGAAGCTGTCTGACAATATGTTGTAACCATTACATGACGATTGTAAATCATTGTGGAGGTTTGGGGGAGTCTATCTATAGTCCGTGCCTTATCACCAGGCTACACACATCCCACAAAATTTGCCCCATGTGTGTCTGACTGCTGACCATTACAATGACGTTCTATGCCCATACTTCAATTTTATGCTTGATAAAATCCTGGAGACTGAAGCCAGCCAGAAATGACCCATCCAACACTGGCATTACTGAGCCTAACATAGGAATTTACATTGCAAGAACCACACTGGGGTGTAATTTCCCACAAATGGTAACAGCCCTGTTTGGTGTGCCTGAAAAATTTGCTTTATTTTCTTCGTAGTCTGCCTGAGGCAGTCTATAGGAGAATCACCATGTTATCCAATGTCAGTGACAGCTACTACTGATGTCAGTCACATTGATCGCCTATGTTGGTCAGATTGAAAAAAAAACGGATATCTCGTCTTTGCTTGTTAGTTTCTGATTAGTCAATTCGTGAGCCATAATGAAGTCAGTGGATTAGCTTATGTAGGTGAAAGTTCTCAGCACATAAAAAATCTCATCAAGGTCATTGACCTGTATTGTCAAGGTCACTTGCGTAGTTTGTGGTCTGTTCAAGGTCATATCATCAATGTTAATGTATGATCGTCATTTTCTATGTAATTTGACATGTACCATGGTTGTAATGTCAAGATCAAATGATGAAAGTCATTAAATTATACTTATGGTTAAGGTCAAGGCAACTTACCAAGGTCATTCTCAAGACTTTATTATACTGAAATCATTGCAGTGAAGGAAACATACTGGAGGCCAAGTTAAAGCATCAATACGTTCTGGGCAAGGTACTCAAGATTATATTACACTGAGGGTCATACACAAAACTCACTCAAGGCCATTGGTGAAGTAAGCATAGTTTGGGCCATATAACATCTATAAGTCCTATGCAACCAAGGTCAAACTCAAGACTATTTTCTACTGAATGTCATACACAAAAACCATTTTCAAGGTCTTTGTAGTGTAGAAAGCATACTTAAGACCAAATAATATTTAAATGTTCTAAGTCAAGGTCATTTTCACCATATAGCTAGTCTCTGTAAATAACAATTCCATGAATGTCAAATTCAGTCAAGATCAGATGAATAATCTCAAAGTATAGGTCATAGCCTCAAGGTCAAATAATGCAGAGATAACCATGATAAATGAGGAATTCATATGCAGGGACCCATTCTGTGAGGAATGTATGTTATCTTGGTCAGATAGCATCTGTGCGTTTGGAAAAGTACTGTAATGCCTGACTTTTTGTGATCAATGATACTTTGAACATTTGAACAACAGACAGTCACATAATGAAAAAAATGTGATATACAAATACATGTTTTGTGGCCTCACTTAAGTCATTCCATGTCACAACGAAATATCTTATTTGCCATTTTTTACATACATTCAAAGACTTATCTGCTTTCTTGGGTTATTTCTCTACGATAATCATGATATATTTTCTGTGCGGTAGACAGATATTGAACTGTGCATGTGGCTTTTAAATGATTGTTTTCTTCACAGAAATGTTTAATCACGTAATTGATGTTTTGTGTTGTGTTCAATAATGAATGTCTATAGGAATCAAACGATTCCCTTGTTTAATTCTTTCTTACAGATAATCAAGTGATTTACATTACTTACACGATAAATGTTTTCAAGGAAACATTAATTATCTATCGCTATTGATTGAAACGTCATTCAAAATCAGCTTCCATTGAAAACAAATGATTATAGCAAGATAAGTTTTTTAGTTTCTCAGTTATCTTCCTTGCTTAAATGACGGCTGATAATGTTGTTTTCTTCGATATTTTGTAATGAGGGTTGGCATTGGTGATTCATCGATTAGGATGTGATAGGGGTACTAAGTTTTTTTATCGGGAGAGAGGGAGATTTCAAACATCTGTATGACCTTGATCCAATGTGTCAAGTGAAAAACACCCATATGATCTCGCTTCAAGGTTTGTCAGATGAGAAAGGTCATGATTGACCTCTTGTTAAAGATTGTGACCTCGCTTAGCATGGAAAGAGATTAAAATGATGTGGGCAACGACTTTTAATGGTGAGGGAGGGGGTTGTTAAACATCTGTATAACCTTGATCAAGGATGTCAAGACTCCTGTATGACCTCACTCAACACAATGTCTGTCGGCTTGGGACAGTTATGATGGACCTCTTGTAAACAATCATGACCTCTGTTAGCATGAGGAGGGATTAAAACAATATGGGTACCAATTTTGATGGGGAGGTGGGGGGGTTATTATTGAACGTCTGTGTCACCTTCATCCAGGATGTCAAGACTCCAATGTGACCTCACTTCAAGATCTCTATCAGCTGGAAAAAGACAACAGTCTTCAGCAACAATCATGACCTCAGTTAGTGCGGGGAGAAATCAGGGTCACTTGGCTTTTCTTGTTGCATTAAATATCAATTAAGTGATAAGTACACAGTAGATTTGGAATTCAAGGTATCGTTTTTCTACTTGGTCATTCTTCCTTTCAGTTAAATCACTCTGAAATGAGATTTAAGCAGATGTGAAGTGTTGAATTTTCATTTTCACATTAATCTTACACAATTGAAACTCATTTAGTAATGGCTGTTACATCTAGGGTAAACACAACATAAATAGGTCATAGTAACCTAATTAGGTCACAGTGACCTATATTTCCCTCTCAACTAAACGGTGAAATAATTTGTGTCCAAGACATATATGGATGCTGCTGCAAAAATTGACTTGTGTACCAAAATTTAGTTTCTATGACCAGGTATATTAAACACCAAAGGAGATTTAACATAGCAGAAAAATGAATTCCCAATAATTTGTAGTGCATTTTGTTCCCAAAAGTTGGAAATAAAAAATCAAATTTCCATTAAAAAGTCCTAGCGAAGTTTTTATTTTTTCTAGAAGACTAATACAAAACAAAATTTACAAAGTGAGGAAGGAGGTATTCTTATGAAACTTTGTTTGGTGTTACATTTAGCTCATGTTTGTTAAGAAATAACAACTGCAAAAGTTGGCAGAAGATTTGTAGCAGAAGAGTTGCCAAAGCCCAGCTTATTTTGTTTCTTGGTTAAAAAAAAGGATGCTCAAGTGATGTATAGTGAAATAGCATGATGACGAGGACAATTTTCTGCAGAAAAACAGAGCACTGTTTCCAAAACAAAGGATGCACTATCATGAATTCAGAGATCATAACAATGGCTAAATTGAGAATGATCGACTAGCCTGCTGCTGCTGTTGGGCTCATTTATCCCCGAATTTCATAATGAACTATTCCAACCTTTGAATTGGGAGAGTTCAAATGTGTCTACAGGGGTGAATGAGTTAACAGGATCAACAAAATGTATGTGATCTACCGTATATATATTACAGATGTTGATTGAGTATATGTTTGACCAGCAGTGCTATAGTCCACCAATATTGTGCCAAAATGGACGTAAGTTGATTTCCCCCCGAGGAATGCCTATTTGATTAAAACTTAATAATCACAATCCGGTCAGTTACTGGTCTGAATCCGACTTATCTAGGGCGTCGGTTATTGACATCACTCCGTGTCCAGTCTCTTGATTGAGTGACCAGCTGATGGCTGCAGAGGCAAGTGGTCACTGTAGTGGTCAATGTAGATACTCTTACTTTAGGCATCAGTGAACATGTCAAGTCATCAGAATTCGGAATTGGGGTCAAAACCAAATAACTATGATTGCTGTATACAGTAGACTTCAGAAACTGGTTTTCAACAAAATATCTCAGAACAGATACATGAAAAACTTATTTTCATGATCTGAATTCATTACCATTGACAATCAACTGTCTTTGTTTGACTGACTTGCAGGAAAAACCTATAATTGTTTTAATGGATTGACATTTAATAGGGTTATAGTCAGATGGTATTGTCTAGTAAAAATAGACAATCCTAAAAGGATTTTAAAACTGACTGTTCCATATATGCTGAAATACATTTAGCTTTATATCCCATATAATTCTATAAGCTTTGAAATGTTTAAAGTCTGTTTATTGACTTAAAGCAATATCCTTTGATGAAGTACAACTTCACATATATCACCCTCAACATTTAACTTCAAGTGACTTCAGACATTGCTGTATACGATCGTGAATAAACAAAAGTCCTGCTTGCTTGTTAGCAGGAAATTAATTGGTCAGCTGAGAAAATGCTGCCTAGGCATGAGTACGGTATTGCATTCTAAGAGTGTTGTTGCTCCTGTGTGTTCATGAGCATCGATTTGGACGATGCTAGCTGTGGTCCTTTCTGACTGGTGCTTGACCATCATAAGAAGGATTTAATTATTGTTTAAGGTTGTCCTGGAAATGGAAAATGACTGGTAATTGGTTTTCCATATGTTTTCTGCGAGAGGCCCTAAGATACTTGTTACTGAGATGACATCCTGAGATATCTGGTAATAACAGGTTTATGTGGTCACACACTCCAAGCCTGCAGATCTAACTTATACATGTGATGAATTTTGGTCCATGAGTAAGTTTAGACTCGCTATGTTGAATAGTATCTAAGTTGTCCGGAATTGTGCAGATTTCATTCTTAGACTGAATGAAAAAAAACAAGATGGCCAACAGGCAGTGCTGTGTTGAATTTTGCCAGCTTGTCTTTGTTTTCACTATTTCTGAAAAAAGTACTAAAGGACTACCACTATATATAGATCCTTCTCAAATAACATGTGTTGGCTCCACTAATAGTCCATAGTTGTGCTAATTTCCTTCAGCGACTGATTGAAAAAAGAAAAAAGCCGCAAAGCAACCATGTTGGATTTTTGACAGTTGGTATTTGTTGCTGTCATTTCTCAATAACCTCAGCATAGAAGACCTTATGTGAATACAATATATAGATCGGAGTTGCTTCCCCAATTTATGGAGTTATGCCCCTTTGTTGAAAATAAATTGTTTACACTATTCCTTCCAAAGTACTGAACCAATTTTAACGATACTTGGTTACACATAAATTTAACATCGAGGAGATTTTTATCAAGATTATACATTGGTGTTTATGACCTCCCCTTTAATGGTTTTTAGCCTCTTTATTTAAAAACACCCTAAAAAGAAATATTCTTACATTTTTTGGTACAGGTATTAATCTGCCATTCAGCTGACAGTTGTAGTTCATTCAAAGTGTCTTTTTTTGAAAAAAAGGAAATTATAAAAAGTTATTTCTTTCCTGTGTTAATAATCTACTATAGCAATGTGGGTAAGCCACTCCAGATCAAAAGATATGAAATATAATTTTACAACACTTTTGATTGAGTAGTATATAATGAATTTCTGGAAAAATAATTTACCAAACAACTCCTGTATTACAGATGTGTCATTTTTGTCATATTAGTATGACAAGCATTATATTAAAGAGGATCTTTCAAGGTGGCATCACAAACTTCAAGATGGTGTTGAAGAAAATTTTACAATAGGATCAAAGGAAATTCAATTACTTCCAGAATAATCACATAAATTCTTGCTTATGTGATAAAATTAAAGGATATTGGATCTGTTTTCATTTAATAGTTGTTTTATGTCAGTGACATCAGAAAGTCTGCTGTGTGCATTATAAGTCTTGCTGAATGGAAAGTTTTAGACTTGACTGTCATAAATTCAGTAGGATATGGAAACTCGTTTTAGGTTCTATATATGTACACTGTAAATTCTGCACTCGTTTTCACAGAAATTCAACTATTAAAACATCAACTTTTAAGGCCTGAGAGACACTTCATGGCAGTGCCTTAATCAATATCTTAATTGTAACTTTGAAATAAAAAATAGTGAATTTAATGTTGATCCTAATAAGTAATCATGAAACACTGGTTTTTTATACACAAAATTCGCATCAACAATATATACGTTAAAGTTGATTAACTTAATATATAGCAGGAGCAGTAAATTGGAACACCTCCGCATTCTGTTTAGTTTGCACCAAGTAAATGATTGGTTGTTTAAAACCAATAGATATCAATAAAATTGCAGTTTTCCTTAACTTTTTTTTAACCGCAAGTAATTAATTCTCTGCCACATCTGCCTTGGCGAGAACGAGCGCCTCGTTCAGTGGGATGAGTTACTGATATGACAGGTTTACCTCCTTTTATTTTCACACCTACTCCAGCGGGAAGCTGACGTGATAAGAAGACTGCCACATCCCCGAAGCATTGAGCTACAATATAGGCCTTTAAAGTTCATCTTGTCTACTTATTTTTGTAAAGTTGTATTATTATACTGAATGATATGGAAATACATGACTATCAAGGTCATTTCAGTCAATGAAGGCCTTTAAAGTCAAACTCATCTACTAGTTCGTGCAAAGATTTATTATTATGCTGAACAATGTGGAAATTCCTGAGATTCAAGGTCATTTCAGTCAACATGCTTAAACCAAGATTATTACCTACATACTGTATAGTTATAGACAATGATATAATCTAGGGGTATAAGATAGTATAGTTTTACTCGTTACAATTTACCTCAGTCTTTCATTTAGCATCTTGCTTACAGCAAAGATATTTCAGGGTCCTTTTTCTGTTTTTCTAGGAAAACATCAGTTGAACAAACCACTTAATAATGCCAAAATGTTTTATCAGGGATGAATGAGTTGAGGCAATTTTTGACCCTCCACAGTTGGTTCCCTTAGACAGGTTCCTCTGTACAGGCTATATATAAATCTATATATAGAGAGAGGCAAGCTGATATTATGTAATTATCAATGTAAACTGAATGCCAAACATGTTTTTGAAATCTCTCGTAGACTGCATTTTTCATCTGTCTATTAGATAAGGGTAGAGCGCCAGGGATTAATTTGTAAGCATCTCCTACATGCAGCATTGAATGAGCTTAATTGTCATCTTTATTGGCTCGGCACATCTGCTTTTAGACTGAAACTCGCGGTGTCAGTATGCTCAGCTTGGCAATGTTCATGGCAAAGATTGATACGCTGGAAGAATCTTGTTTAGAAAATGCTCAAATGTGCTTCATTTATTCTTCAGAAATTTAATGGTTACATTGGTCATTCTGTAGGCCTTTTATAGTGCAATGTTTCGGTAATACAATTTATCTAATTAGATTTCTAGAAGGTTGATTACAGTAAGAAAGTATTGGTACAATTGATCGAAAATGAAAGTTCTAGCTGGTTTTGGGGGTGATGCAGTGTTATGCTTCTGCATTGTCAGTTCATGATTGTACTGATAAAGATGTCGCTGCTTGTTGGAATACATTTATGTCTAGGCTAGAAGTGTTTTATGTAAATTTTCCTGACGTAATCGAAGATGTGGAGGACATCATACTGAGTTATATCTGTCAATGATTTTTTTGATTTCCGCCTTTTTAAAAAAAAAAAGTTCAGCAATACTGTAGAATGAAACACAAAGTTTTCTATGTTCAGCACCTTTGTCTGGAGATTTCACTCAGGATTAACCTTTTGGGAACTATCTCCATAGAGACAGGGATTTGATAGACACACTGCCGCATTGTGCTCTGACCGCTCATAGTTTAGCTTCAAGGACACCTTATGACTGCTTTGTCAAAGCGTCTTTATTTAACGCGTAACAACAGAGGTCTCCTGTCGTACGTTTATGTATAAAATTCAATAACACTACAAAAGTCTTATACATGAAATTTCCGTTCTAATCTTTCCTGGCTGGTGCCTCATTGTTGTGTAGCAGACCCAAATGTTCGATGCTTCAGGGTTACTGAGTTTTATCTACTATCAAGTTTTCTACTTCATACGATAAACTGAAATATTTTTTTTGAGCATTGTATTAAAAGGTCTGTGCGGATGAAAGGGCTCAATTCTTCAGAACAAATCTTCGTTGAAAAGCAGGCTAGACTGTTGTCTTGATTTTGTGCTTCAAAACCAATTTCAGTTGAAACCTATATTAAGGGACCACCCATAACGAGGTCCAAAAACTGGTCTCAATTAACAGAGGTTATGTATGAAAAAGAAAACACCACTTTGGTGAACATGAAAAGTTGTTTCCTTACACAGGTGGTCACTTAATGCAGGTGGTTGCAGAAGAAGATTTTCCTTTATGAATAAAATTTGGCATTATTCTTATTAATTATTGACGATCTGTATTTTGGATGATATATATTTTCGCACATATAGGATCAATGGCGAATTTCAAATATCATGTACAAGGAAAATATCAAGGAATGACAGGCCTCAGCTACTGCTGAGTGCAAGGTAACATCAAACTTAGTTAATATGAGGCCCACTGCAGAATTGGTGGTTTTTGTCTGTGTCTAGATGCTAATCGGAGACCTTGAAGGAAACAAATTTGATCTGCAGACCTCAGTGCAACACTTGGGATCTCTAAATTTTCTCACTTTAATATTTTATTTTTTAACTGGCTCTCCCTAAGTTATAGCCCTCATCATGTGACTTTAATAGCTGTTGTTAGGATGTTAACTCATTGACCCCTGAAGACACATTTGAACTCTTCTAATTTAAAGGTTGGAATAGTTCATTATTAAATTTCAGGGGTGAATAAGTAAAACCCCAAATAAACAACATCAACATGGTGTTGACAGGATATCTTTGATATGGATGAAGTTCTTATTAATAGCCATAACAGATCATGTTAGAAAAATGTCCGAAATCAGAAGACCATGAATGTCATATTAATTATGGAAAAATTACATGTAGCAACAGGGGATTAACTGGAATTGATGAAATATAACAGTGAATAATTGCGGTTTTCACCATGCTTTATTTCCTGTGTTACAGACACCACGATCGGGACCCTAACAGCAGTTGACAGTGACGGACCCAGCGAGATCCTGTTTGACATCACAGAATCCAGTACATCCCAGTTGGTGCGTCTGAGTGCTGCGCGGGGCGCGAGTACAGTGGGACGAAGTGTCGACATCATCCTAATCGCCCAACTTGACAGAGACAGGGTACGCATAATATGCCAGGCCATTAAGCTTTCTGTATTGTCACTGATAAATTGAATATCATATTTCTTGTTGGCATATACTGAAGGATCCTCAAACATTAGTGATGCTGACATTGAACCTTAAAGTGTTTAACCTTTAAATGTCAATCAAATTATTTTGTATCTTTATATTGTAAAACTGAGAAATAGAATCTTCCACTCTTTATACCTCTGATAGGCAAGACAATTTTAAAAACACTTCATATGTTTTGGCCTGTTGTGATCATATGAAGAGACCAATGTGGGTGAACTGCAGAATTATGGGTTTCTTTCTTTTTCTGTTGTCAGGGAGATTAAAGACAATAAAACAAATCTGTTGTCTCCAGTAATTAAACCCTTGAGATGTTTGTCTTTTTTTATCATTTATTTCTTTATGCTTCATTAGTTTCTCCCTTTACTCTCCTAGTTATCCCAATTTGTAAGAATAATTTGACCGAATGAGGTGTTGTACTAGTCTATTGAAAGTGAAACATTTCAGTTAGATGACACTATACAATGGACTTCACAAGTGGCTCCATTACCAGGGAACATTACTGTATTATTATCTTAGCAAAGACATATAACCTCGAACCAGTTGATATCAAGGCCATATGACCTTATGAAGACATATACAGTGTACCCTCAAACCAATTGACATCACCGCCATATGACCTCTAAGCCAAGAGCTATAACCTCAGACAAACAAAGGGATCTGTAACATAATTGATGATTTAAGAGTCTGATAATAAGATGTCATCTGCTATTTCTTTTACTAGTTGCAAAAATATTTCATACCAAATTATTTATTACAACCCCGCTGGTGTACAAATGTGTGAAAGCATTACTG
>JAULCA010447657.1:0-10352 GCA_032360845.1 Crassadoma gigantea | reverse complement strand
CTAGACGCATGTTTGAACATAAAGACCAGACAACATGTTAAATAGAACCTAAACAATTTTACAAACCAATACAGTGACAATCGTGTATAACGGCCTAGTAGAAGTACGGTGTTATTTGGACAGTGACAACCCACTGATAATGAACGCAATAGAGATATGATTGTAATGAATTTCGAACACATCTAATCTGTTTCCTTGTTGCTTGATAGGATAAGGAGAGAACTAAAGCAGAAACGACATCTAAAAATGGATTTTGAACATATCTCGCTCAATTTCAGGATACGAAAGCATGATAATCCATTATCTTATGATGAAAAGGAGTGATTTTGTCTTTATTTAGGACAGCAAGTGATATGATAATAATATAGGTACAAAAAAATGACAACAACCACAAAAGATATACTGGGGGTATGTGAAGTTGATTATGTACTTAGTGAAAGTAGAAGGTAAACATTAAATTCAGACAACAAATATAATTCAACCTTTTTTGTTGCAAATTTATTGAACTTGGTATCAATTTCTCTGATGAGATTTCTCAATGAGTTAAAGGTTTATTAATTTATTATAAATCTAGGGAAAATATTGCGCTGAATTAATGTTATTAGGCATTAACGCAACAATAAGTTGAGTTTCATAAATCACGTGGTTATTACAGAATGAGGGAGATAAGTTGGCACTCTGAACTACTGACCCAGACACTGCTATCGGTAGATTGGTCACTTTGTAAAGCACCTGGTACAGTTACAACATTTTGACAATTGATGTTCTGGTCATGATTATCCTGACGTTTTTGTAGCGTAGGTAACGTCCTTCCCGATAGCACACTTACATCTTTCACTAAGTTCACTTCTGTTGGCACATTTGAGATAGATTTGTCTTGTTCTTTACATGCATGGCGTTTCCTCATCCCCGTAACAAATCTGTTAATCCTCCTCTTGACCTTAGATGACCTAGGGACTAGTTCTTTCTAAGCAAGAACCTCCTGAATATCTGCAGAAGATGTACTGACCGGTTTGTTGGACTTTGATATGATCACGTCCCTGATGACCTCACCAAGTCTCTTGCCCTCCTGGGGTGGACGACATCAGGGTATTAGGGAGTCTGTGGAAATATGGCTCCCAGTTATATTCACACACCATTTTGTAAGGTCACTTAGCAACAGCTTTAGGTTCACCATCATAGAACAGTTGTGTCTGTCCTGCTTGTGGGACATTCCCTCATAGCCTGAAAGCATACAAAAGTCTTAATGTAATGACTAATGCCTATTGCTTATTATGTCTTTATTGTTGATGAAACTGCTATTGTTGATTAGTTACAGCATATGAACAGAATTCCTTACAAGAAACCCTCATTTTAATATTAATATATGATATTATATTTATCCACCAAAGAAAGTTCACACGTAAAACTTTCTCCATGAAAATAATTGATAAAAAAAGACATCTAAAAAGATAACCTTACAAATGTGATTTGAAAAATATTAATTAATCAACAAATAGAGATATATTATCAACTAAGATCTATAAATCAAAATGTCTGGGGGTTTTCTTGGAACCATTTTGCGGTAATGGTATGATTAATGTAAATTACTTTGCTTTTATCATTATGCGACATTAGTATTTCCATTTATTTCTGTCAAGGGAGATTATTTCAGATATAATCATTAAAGATATTGAAACAACATCCTCTCAATCAAGGAAATGCAAATATAAAATGTTCTAAGCGTATTGAAGAAAGTGGTATGAGAAAAATATGTTTCAAATATAAGAATTGTATTTCAATTATCATGACAAATATTTTGGGTGTAGGTTTTTAGAATGTTTTTTTTACAAATTGTAAGATTTATCCTTAAAAATATTCAGTCATGTATCCTTCACAAAGTCATTAAAAAAGTAATTACTAGTAAGACAATTTAAGAGAATGCCTATCTACAGACAGGGAAACTTTAGGGAACTTGAGAGTTTTGAGTATCACCTGTTATCAGGATTTCTTTATTGGATAGTATAACAGACGGTCTGATGATTTACTCCTTGATACATGTGTTATTGTAACATTTTGAAGAGATCAAGTACCTTCAGCACATTTACCGATTCCCCCACACTTCCGTTGACAGTTTCCCCTTCCAGGACACCACATGTACCAGTTGACAGCAAATTCATCTCTAGCTTTCTTTGTGTCGACCAACTCCTTCTTCTTTATTCCAACTTCTGTCAATTCAAAGTAATCTTCCAAATGATTCCTTTCATGAATGTTATTTCCTCTTTGCCAACTACTCTTGTCTACAGCACTGCCCTGTCGTCGTAGCTGTACCAGTTCTTTTTTGATGTGTCGTTGGCCCTTGTTGAGATAAATACCTTTGATCATCTGGTGATTGTCTAGAAACTCTCTCAATGTATTACCCACCTCAACACAACAAATGTCACCTCTGCTAGACTTTCTGTGTATTTTAGCAGGAATAATTGGACAGATATCTTTGTTAATCTTCTTGGACTGTCTTTTTTTCTTTGGTTGTAACACCTTTGAAGAAGGTTCCATGTTGAAGTCAAACACTTTAAAAAGTGTTTTCTGTATTATCCATTGTAACATTAGATCCACTGACACAGGGCTCCATACTTCCTGCTCTGTACAACAAGGAATTCTCCAAACATGTTTTCATGGAACTCTGCGAGTGATCCATTTCAGGAATATCAAAGTTGTCATAAGCACCACCCCCTCCATCAGATGTGGGAGTAAAAAGTGTCTGTCGGTCCTCCAACACTCTCAGTACATGTCTCGTGACCTCAGCACAATCTGTTAGCTGTTCTATTGATGTTCCTGTATTCCCACGTAAAACATTGGGACCTTTACTCAGCTGCTCCATCTGTGTTGCACAACTCTATGTGGCAACATTTTCTTTTACTGCCATCTTTGCTGCTGTTTGTCCATAACAAGGAGAAGACTGGCTGACAGACAGCTGACAAAACCTAGGGTCTGATATGTCACCACAGGGAGGGGTAACACTTTCTTCTCCAAAAGAACCAGACCCCAGACCCACTTCCTGACCTGAAGATTCACAGTCATTTCCATTAGACTGAGAAGTCTTCTCTATCACAGATAAAACTGTGTGTGAAGGAGTAGTTTTCTGATTTAATCCACTTACACTCATTGGCAGGGAAACCTTTTTACCAAGGACACTTTCTTCATTGATCTCCGATCTTCCGACCTCCTCCTCCTCCCCTTCTTGTAGACTGTTTAAAGCCTTGTCTGATGCTTGTTGCAGAGATTCATTCCTTAGATCATGAGATGCCACCATAGATTTATTCGTGTCCTTAACAGCTGTGTGTTTAGACTAACTGGCTAAGTTATCTTTCATAATGGCCCCTATCCTAGAAACCATTCGGACACCTGTCAAGTGCTTGAACTGGGTGGTGTATTTCCTAACCTGACCACTTCTGGTCTTGCTGACAAGTACCTCAGATGCACAGCTCCGGAGCATCTCTTCCTGGAGGGCCTGGGCAAATCAGAAACACTCACTGTTACATGGTGCTACAAGATCAATTTGTCCTTCATGACCAGAGCATGCATCCTAACCCATGTGATACCTAACTACACGGGATTCCTACATAAACAAGCATCAGAAACAAATTACTGTTCAGAAATCACCTGTTAGTGCAAGATGGTAAGTACAGGTTTAACAAACTTATAATTCAAATGTAAAAAATTGTTTTTGTTCTGATAACAAAAAGTGTGTGTTCATTGAAAACATGTAACTGTTAGTAGTATTTCAGAGTCCCAACATTTGTTCGCGTGTTTCCTTTTTATACCTGCATTTGTACATATTTATATATAATCTAACTTGGATTAAGAGTCTAACATCTAGAACTTAGAAGTCAAAATAGTGGTCTCCCAAAACAGGTAGTCTCTTAATACAGGATCACTTCACAAAGAAATCACTCCAAAGGGGGGCATTAAAGTGGTCTCCTAACACAGGTAGTCTCTTTATACAGGATCACTTCACAAAGAAATCACTCCAAAGGGGGGCATTAAAGTGGTCTCCTAACACAGGTAGTCTCTTTATACAGGATCACTTCACAAAGAAATCACTCCAAAGGGGGGCATTAAAGTGGTCTCCTTACACAGGTGGTCTCTTAATACGAGTGATGGTACAAGTGCTTGCATGTTTCTATATAATACATTCTTGTTAACAGTTCATACCTTTCTTCCAAAATCCAATTACCTTAAATGTTACCAGGAAGTAAAACTCCAAACCAACTTAACCAGTGAATATACATATGTACACCTATTCTATACATACATTTGTATATGCCTTTATAATCCAGATTTCCTTTTTCTAAACTTTAACAATCAAAAGTTACATTGTATGTCAATCAACTCTATTCTGTCACTCCTTCCATTTTTGAAAACAAAAAAAGTTTTGAATATGACAAGGATCAAGATGTTATCTCAGACAGTTAATTGAAATAAAAAACAAACATAACTTGATAACGGGAAGAGTGCTTTATTCTTCACAGAGTAAATTATTCACATTGTTTTCATGTGGAATTAGCAAACTGTACATTAGTGAAAATATTTTGAACAAAGTTCAGTTTGAAAACTTTTACGAGCAATCTGAATATGACCAGCAAGATAACACCACTACAAGCCTAAACAGCAGATTCCTACTTAATAGCTTTATAATGAGAACTGTGACTACAAAATTACAGGTTCACTAATAATTCAAATACAGTGTCTCTATGTCCTTGTCTACATCATTGGTTTATTTACTTTAGTTAGAACATGTTCATAGCAGAACCAGGGGGAATACCTGTTTCTACATCCCAATTACCCAGAACATGCTCAAGAGATTTTCAAGAGGATTCATTTGTCACACAATAAACACCAGATGCATTTAAAAAAGGATGATTTATTAACTCTTTTGAAGTTTAACTCTATACTTTATCAAACCCAGATTGATCTTTGTTGTGACAGACTGAAGACAAGCTTTATAAGCTCATTTTAAATATCATAGAAAAATGTTCAAGATGAGAATTTGTCTTTGAAAACTATGATTTTAGTATGGTAAAATCCACAAAATTAAACATACTTATGTCACATCCTGAATTTAATGTCATATTTTTCTAAGACACTATTTTTTTCTTCATAATTTCATATAAATGTAATTCGCAGTTCAATATCAATTTTAACATTTAGTGATTTAACATGAGTTCCTTCCAATACCATGTGCTATTTGCCAGTTACCCAACATATTCCATGTAAAACTAACTTGTAAAGACTGTCTTGTCACTGACCTACATTTGTTGTCATGACAAGGCTGGATGTACCAACATGCTTCATTTTTGAACAAAAATCCTATTAATGTCATATTTTACTGTATGTCACAGCTTCCTCCGATAAAACACAAATATCAAAGTGAAGGTACTGAACTGGTGACTGATATCATGTAGAGACCTTCTTACAAACAGGAGGATTGTGGGGAGGGCAAGTCTTTTGGAGTAAGGGTTATTGCATTAAATATAAACAAGAGGCCCAATGGGCCTGCATCACTCACCTTTTATTAATCTCACACTTGTAACCTAAAAGGTGATCTTAAATAAAGCTAAAAGCTTTATATTGGTATTAATGACTATAAGTCATTCAAAACAACCTGTTGGAAGATTTTAAATCATTTGATCCATGTGACCTTGATTTTCGAACAAGGTTATTTCGTTGAACAAACTTTGAAGCCTCTGTACCATAGGCCTTTTGGTTATTGAGAAGAAGTTGTTTGAAGATTTTGAGACATTCAACCCCTTTGACCTCGAAAGTGGGTCAAGGTCATTCATCCAAACAAGCTTCAGGATCAATATCAGTACCATGGTTATTGAGAAGTCGTTTGAAAATTTTTAAGACATATGACCCCTTGTGACCTTCGGGCAGGTGAGCTACAAAAAGGTTAATGGTGGGCATGAAATTAAACCAGAAAAACTAGACAGAGCTGGTCTCGGGGCCAGAGTATCAGTTCCTGAATCTGAGAGTGAAGGGCCCGTCATAGTGCTAAATACAATTCATCCTAGTCTGTTCACTAGTGTCGGTGTTGGTGGTTCGAATACCAGTTTCTTAGTGGACACAAGGTCATCGGTAACATTAGTAGATGTTGACTTATACAGCCAATTAGACCAAAGGTATAAGCCTGAGTTGAAAAGCTGTCGTCTTAAGCTTACAACAGCCTCGGGAAGTAATTCAGTTGTTTTTGGGAGGGCAGATTTTGTATTGAGGTTGGGTAACCGTATTTCCACACAAGAAGCTATCGTGGTGACGCTTCAGGGACTCAAAGGTATATATAATCTGGGTATTGATTGATTTTCTCTCTAAGCATAGAGGAGAGTTGAATTTTGGTGAAAAAACTCTGAAATTGGGAGGCCACAGGGTAAAACTTAATGCAGAACCTATAAGTAAATGTGCCCATATTAGTGTGTCGAAAACTGTGTCCATACTAAAACATTCTGAGGGTTACTTCCCAGGGTATGTTGATGGGGACATTGACAGTGAGATAGGTGTTATTGAGCCCAATAAACTAGTGTCAAATCAGGGTTTACTTCTGGCAAAAGCCCCAAAGAAAGGAAGGGAGATAACTCTGTCCTTACTGCCAATGATGTGATAATACATGGTAACACCTTTGTTGGTAGTGTTTCTCCTGTATCACAGGTACATGAGATCATAGATGAGAATATCCAACCAGATCTAAGTCTACCCCCACATTTACAAAATGTACTGGATAGGACTTCTGACCAATTAACAGATAATCATAAAAATGAAGTTAGAAATCTGTTACATGATTACCAGGACATATTTTCAGGTCCTGACGGGACATAAGGAAGTACCAAGTTGGTAGAACACATTATAGATACCCAGGGATCTTCTCCAATAAAAATGGCTCCCAGAAGGATATCTCCTACTCAACAATTAGCAGTAGAGAAGGAACTCCACACTATGCTGGAGAAGGGTGTCATTGAGCCTAGCTCAAGTCCCTGGTCAGCTCCTATTGTGTTATGTACTAAAAAAGATGGTTCTGTACGGTTTTGTATCAATTATAGAAAATCAAATGCAGTGACTAAGAAAGATACTTATCCCCTACCAAAAATTGATAAAGCATTAGACACATTTTCAGGTGCTTAGTGGTTTTCTACCCTAGATTTGGAAAGCGGCTATTGGCAGTGCTGTATGGACGAAAGAGATACAGATAAAACAGCTTTTGCCACCCACAAGGTACTTAATGAATTTAATGTTATGCCTTTTGGGCTTTGTAATGCCCCAGCAATATTTTCACGACACATGCAGTTGGTGTTAGGGGGCTTACAGTGGTCAAAATGTCTCTGTTATTAGGATGATGTTATTGTGTTTGGCTCCACATTTGAAATTGTCATATCTAACCTGACAATATTTTTGACTGCTTCAGAACAGCTCAATTGAAATTAAAACAGAAAAAGTATACCCTTTTCTAAACACTGGTTTCTTATTTAGGTCACATTGTGTCAGAAGCTGGTATTAGCTGTGACCCTGAAAAGGTCAAGGCTGTTCAGGAATGGCCTTCACCTAACTCAACAACTGAAGTTAGAAGCTTTTTAGGTCTCACAGGGTATTGCAGAAAAATAAACTGTAATTAATTACCAAATTAACCAGAAAAAGGAAATGTTTTCAGTGGGTTGACAATTAAATGGCAAACATCATTTAAAAAACTTAAAGACCTGTTAGTTTCCATCCCTATACTTTCATACCCTCACAGTACAGGCACCTACATCTTAGACTGTGATACAAGTAGTTCAGTAATGGGGTGTGTTCTGTCACAGTACAGGCACCTACATCTTAGACTGTGATACAAGGAGTTCAGTAATGGGGTGTGTTCTGTCACAGTACAGGCACCTACATCTTAGACTGTGATGAAAAGACAATGTAGTTCAGCAATGGGGTGTGTTCTGTCACAAATCCAGAATGGGGAAGAAAAAGTTCTATGCTTTGCAAGCAAAATGTTTATCAGGGCTCAACAAAACTACTGCACTACTCGGAGGGAGTTACTGTAGCTGTATGTAGTTACCTTTGTTAGGCACTTTAGGCATCACATTGGGGGTACCCATTTTATCATTCGTACCGACCACGCAGCTTTAACTTGGTTAGAGAGTTTTAAGGAGACTGAAGGTATACTAGCTAGGTGGATCAGTGTTGTTGATATGTTCGACTATGAAATACAACATCGACCAGGTAGTCAACACAGTAACTCTGATAGACTGTCACACAGACCCACGAAGTGTTGTACATGTAGCTACAAAAAATACTGTTTCTTCACCAAAAGATGAAAACATGGTAGTTGAGTCTCGGGAAAAATTTTCCAACTGGATAGATTCCTGGAGAGTAGATGGATTGGGGAAGGAACAAGATAATGACCCCTACATTTCAAACTTTAAACACCTTAAAACCAACAGAACAGAAAAACCTAAATAAGAGGCCCAGAGGGCCTGTATCGCTCACCTGTATATTGAAGTAGGTATGGCAAAATATTCTCGAAATAAGGGAATATAGGCCAGACCCCTATGCCAATCCTTGTAGCAAACTGTATTACATTTTTCCCCTATTAGGCCCCACCTCTAAGGCCCCTTGGGGGCCAGACCCACAGTTTATATGAAGTTGGTTCCCTTTACCCAAGGATGCTTCTGACCAAATATGGAACAAATCCTTTCATTCCTACAGGAGAAGGATTTTAAAGAATTTGCTATGTTTCCCTATGGGGCCCCACCCCTCAAGCCCTGGGGGGCCAGACCCACGGTTTATACAAAATTGGTTTCCCTTCACCTAAAGATGCTTCAGACCAAATATGGAACAAATCCTTTTATTCCTGCAGAAGAAGAAGGATTTTAAAGAATTTGCTATGTTTCCCTATAGGGCCCCACCCCTCAGGCCCTGGGGGTGTTGACGTTACCGCAAACAAATGTGTATACATGGTATAAGAAATTTGTAAGCAATCTTTTGTTGTATAATTATACATACTGGATCTTGAATATATTTTATGTGTATAGATGGTGAATGATCCAGGCATTGTTGTCATTTAACTGTTATCTCGCTGAAGCCTGGACAGCGCCATATCGGAAACAAGAATCAATCCACCAAGCCGTTTTTCACTACGTATAGACTAATTTATACGCAGTCAGCGTTTACTATGCCGAAGAAGGGAGATGTGTAAATATTTCATTGTAAGCACAAAAAAGTATACAAAGTATGATTAAGTCCAAATAAGTACATGTTTGTTGGTAAGAAGTAATAATTTTTTGGTTTTTGAATGTTTACAGTTCTTCTGTGTTTGTGCCAAAACATTTTATTATTTGTATTATATTTATTGTACTGTTGCTTATATCATCAATGTATATTGTTTGCCTTTTTTGAAATGTAATAGTTATTTAATATAAATCATTGTGTATTTCATCTGAAAAAAAATACTTATGTTTTGGCAAGTGCACTGGCTAAAAATGCCTTATATAAATTAGTTCCTGTTAAATCAAGAAAGATAACTCTCAAAAGAAAATTTCAATGTCATATTTTTTTTTTATTTTGAAAATATCTTATTAATTGTTCATTTTTCATTCAAAATAATAGTTTTCATTAATAGTTTGTGTTTGTGGAATATCTTACAGAAAAAAATATTCATATTTAACTGTCAGTTTTGAAGAAATTCCAGTTTTTGACGATTTTTGTTATTTTTTTGAAAAAAGAAATTGTTTCAAATAAAATTTTGAAACATATTTTACTTGTCATTATTTGTTATATAAAGATGCATAATTATGCAGCAACAAAAAAGTTGAGAAAATTTTATTTTTAAAAATAAGCATTTTCGATAGTTTTCGAAAAAAAACCTTATGAGCTTACCAGATGCTATACTAAGGTCCATTAAGTACTTGAGTAAACACAGGAATTACAATATTAAGATTTCAATGGGTTTTGACCATTTTTTCGTGGTGTGTTGAGCCACCTTAAAGGAGGTGTGTGGAAGTTGGCGTGTGTTTTGAGTGTTAGACCCGGCCATGGTGGATTGTTACGTGGTGGAGTGTATGCGTGGTAGTGTGTGTGTGTGATATGTTATTCCTTTGGTATGAATGAGTGGTGTGAACGGATTTAATTACCTGTTTAGCTGTATTTCATCGTTGTTTGTTGTTTGTTTACGGCTACCGGAAGACACTTCTCACTCCGTACTTTCGCTTTCTCTCCTAACTTCTTTAGTAAACTCTCTTTCTATTGGCTGTCACTCTCCTCCGGTCTCACTTAAAAGCGTCCACAAGCGACAACAAGCGTCTTCAAGCGACAACAAGCGTCTTCAGAAAATATCTTTA
>JAULCA010447645.1:0-22221 GCA_032360845.1 Crassadoma gigantea | reverse complement strand
AACTGTTCCGGTTATTTCACGGAAATGACCGAAAACAATGTTTTTAGTTAATCAAGGGGCCATAACTCCATCAAATAATGTCCGGCAAAAGTGGCAATCTAACTTAGGTTAGCCCTTAAGGCATTTAACCTTGTTATCAATTTTGAAGAAAATCTGTTGACAACTGTTTAAGTTATTTCATGGAAACAGCAGAAAACAACGGTTTAAGTTAATCAAGGGGCCATACCTCTGTCAAATAAAGTCTGACAAAAGTGGCAATCGAACTCAGCTGAGCCCTTATACCAAGTTTGAAGAAAATTTGTTAATATTTGTTGCAGTTATTGCACGGAAATGAAGCGTGACAGACGGACGGAAAAACCCAAATTAATATCCCGTTTGGTGAAAGCGGGGGATAAAAATCTTATGTCAGATGGATAGACAGATGACATGCCCCAGCATGAGATTAGATTTATGTTCATTGACCCTAATGAGCACTATCTCAGGGGTCAACACCAAAAAAACACTAACAGATGATGTGCGACAGCATTTCTTGTCAGATGAGCTAACGCAGAAACAATAAAAGCATGTTTTACATTACATCAAAGCAATCAATGAAGTCTGAGGTTTAACTGAGTAAACAGGCCAGTGTCCTTACTCACCAGTGGACAAGTTCTCCCCCTATTATATCATGTACGTGGTATATCAATCCAAGGCGACAGATTTTTGGCCATTTTCGTTGTTCTAGATCCTAAAACAGACAAAAAAACACAATAATACAGACTTGCATAAACAAGTTCGTAAAAATGATGGTACATTTTATATTTGAATATAAAGCAGTCAAAATCGAAAACTGCATTGTTTATCAATTTCTAACTTATCCTTATAAGTTATCTTACAGTACACTCCTCTTAATAGTATCTATACCTGGAAATAAAGATGTGATATTAAGTGAAATGTGACATTAACAGAAACATTTTTATTGTCAAGTTCAAGCTGTTTTACAAGTGTATGAATTCTTTCAGGAATCAGATTTTAAATACATGAACCATAATCATTTATCTGCCTCGTCACAACAAACCAAATCTTGATCAACAAAAACCCTTGTAGGAGCTATTTATTCTATTGTTTAACATCAAGCTCTCAAGTCTGGCTAAATATCACTTCATGGCATTACAGGAAATATCTGTCAGTTTTATATATTTAAGCATGTGCAGGTTATTTTAACATGTGATTTGTTGAGGAATAAAACACAGTATTAAAAGGAGTTGATTTAAAGGGTTTGGTATAAAACAACTGAATTTAATCCAATAAATAGAGAGACTTGAAAATTGTGAGACATGGATGCTCTGCTCCCACACTTAATAAATAGCTAGCATATATAGGTCAAGGTTACAAAAATGGCGAACAATATGCAGATAAGCATGTAAAGCTGAAATACCCTGGCTGAAGTACTTAGTTAATAAATAACCTAAATCCAAAAAACTTTGCCAACCCAGATGGGAGTACATTGTATACATGAATGTATGGATGTATAGATAAGGGCAATACTGTATTATGTGGGGCTTGATGTTTAAGTAAAACTTGCAAGTGTTATCAACTGAAATGTGAAATTAACAAACTCCACTGTACAAATGGTTATAGTGGGATCTACTGGAGGGTATGGGTTATAGAGATTTCCAGATCTGCAGGGTTTTAGACATGATGCTTCATGTAAGGTTTACAACATTTACTATTTAAAAACAGTGTGGATGGATATTAATGTTCAAAAAAAGAAGTTTTTATGGAGATATTGAAAAGATCTTCACCTTTCTGAGTATTTCTTTGTATTTACACTTCCTGATCATCGTAAGGACGGCTTTCCTTCCTCGGAGAAAACACTTCATAAATGTACCAGCATTGGGAATAGCTAGCCACCAGTTTCCAATGTCTTTCACGGTTATCACAGAGGCTTTCACAAGTTGTCTGCAAAAGAGGAAGACAGAGGATTACACATATGAAGAGAGTGGCTAAAACATTTTGTTAGTAAAAAAAAAAATACCGTCCGTCAATCGTGACTGCAGATAATTTCAATTTAATTTCATTAGCGCTATTGTTAATCGGTCATCATAGATAGAGTGTTAGCTAATTACTGCATTGTAATTTGTGTTAACTGAGGTGTTGAGAAGTGTCAATAATTTTTGCTGGAGCATGGCGATCCTACCTAGCCTATTGTCCGGGATCAGAAGGCCTCAGTGGTTATGCCCTCCGGTTAACTTACCTGTAAATGTCGCCAAACGAGCAGCTATGAACACAGATCTAATTATGTCTTTCATCAGGAGATATTATGAACTCACAATAAGCAATTAAGGAAATCCCAAGGATCTCAAGCGGTTTGTCTTACATTTTTTAGAGATCGATTTTTCCGAGCATGAACATCGTTTTTTTTTCATGTTTTTTTTGGTGCACAAAATATTTGAGTAGAAGCTTTTTTACAGATTTTCAGCCTCAAAAAGTACCTGCGCAATTTACACAGGTGCGCAAATTACACGGGTTTTTACGGTACCACTAACAGAGGTGCACAATTTCATAATTTAGGGTGCTAGTGTAAACGTATAATCTACTAGTGCATGGTGTTGAGCTTACGGAATTGGACACCTCTAACTAAACGCACAGAGAAATATTCAGAAAATTTAAAAAAAAAGTTCTTCAGTTCTTCAAATACAATTTATCCATAGCAACCACAAAAACCCAAAATTTTATACACAACTAAGATTTTATGCTGTATAGTACATAATACACATACAATATGGACCTTTTATAGGTGGAGATCTGTACTTACTATGCCCACTTGGTTTACAAAATAATCCAATATTAATCAATTGGAAATTATGTAAAATATTATGGAAACCTGACCATTGTTGTTAAAATCCTGATAAGTTAAGTGATCATGGCCTCACATTTCGTTCAACCTTGGAATTTTATCACATTGTGCATTAGTAAAGCATATGTTTCTGAAATAGCCGAAGTATGTCAGTAGGTCTATGAGATACAAATTTTGTAATGCCTAGATATCATATAGCTTGGTCCTACATGGACACTAATACAAAATAATAAACTCACGTTATTTCAAAGTCAGAAAATCTGTAATCCTTCATGAGTGTCTCTTTAGTTACACAGACATCTTGACACTTTTTGACAACATTAGAACTAAATCTCTCTGAAATCAAAATAAAAAGATTTTACAAGAAACCATACAAAATAATAATGAAATAAAGGACAAGAAAATGTTTACCCAACAACAAATATTCAGTTTATTAAGAAGTCAAATTTAATATAAAGAAGTTGAATTGAATAAAAAGAAATATATATATATGACAACAGAATTTTTGAATTGATGGTGTAGGTGATAATGTCAAAGTAATTGGATAATAGGCAAACTAACACCTTTATAAACTGTATTTACATAATGTCAGAAACTGAAACTCTTTACAATTCTCAGGTGAAATTCCCAGGATAATTAGGGTTTCCAGGACATCTATATATTTCTTTCAAACCAATACTGACCTTGGTAAGACTTCTGTGTTGTACGACAACTAGATTATGGCCTTACCTATCAATAAAGGACTGATGGACAATCCTTTCATTGTCTGCTTCACATGTTCCTCGTAGTCACTGGTAAACAGAATACAGTACTCATCCGCTTCCGGTCCCAGTTTGAACAACTTGATCAACCCATGTTTCCTTAGGTCGTTCTGCAAAAGGTTCAGTTAAAAGAGAATCTGTAATAAAACTTAGGGGACCAAAGTAATAAGTTTGCTGTGGGCAATTTTTTCAGAGTTCGATTGTTATAAGGCAATTCCTGTCAGGAGCCTCAACTGTTATAAACAAAAAGTTACTAGATGTATGTTTCTAGAAAACATGTTTTACAGTAATGATTTATTGGAATTCTTATGAAAATGTGGACAAATTGTCCAAGAAAGCAAAGTTCATCAAAACCTGTATATGTACCCAAATATTGAAAGATATTTAGACAAAAATGATTAAGAATTGGACAATAACTATGTAGTAAGTTGTATTCCTAATGTGAGTCTGGAGATTTTGCCAAGGTGTGATGACACCACCCAAACATTATCTGATGGTAGGTCTTACCAGCTCCTGATCCACTTTGGTTCGGTCATTCATCATTCCATATAGCTGGTGCTTCAGGACAATTGGTGGCAGTTTATGCTTGAATTTATCTGCAGGGAAAAGTCCCCTTAGTCGGTTCAAAAAGGTGTGAGTGTCATTAAGAAATACTGAAAGAAAAAAAAAAAGACATACTGACATTTCATTTCTATAGGCTACGTATATGCCTATGTCCTATTGACAAAAAAACTAGCCCCAATATAAAGTCATCAGATCAGCTAGTGCCAGCCATTGGACTAGTTAACTTACATCTATCCATCATACACAATATATAATTAAAGCAAGAATGTTTTGCAAAGGAGTCTAAAAATTTAAACGTGAATCATAAAATGTTTTTTTTTCATCCCTAAATGGTATCAATTTAATATTATATATATATAATATGCTTTGGATACAGTTGTTTTAAAACATTTATAAATAATGCTAGTTTTGTTGTCCAACTGTATAAGCAATTTTGCAATATAATCTTTAATTTAACTAAACCAACCATTGTCGATTTCTCCATGTAATGCATTGATTGTTGTATGGCCATTGCTGGCCAATGCTGTGGCTGCTGAACATAACCTTCTTTTGGGTTTATATATATCAGGAAGTGCTTGTGTCCTCTTCCGGCTCATGACTAGTTCTACAACCAAAGTAAACTTGCTATAAGAATATTGATTATTGAAAATAAGAGTTATGGTTCTGTAAAATGAAATAAGTGAAACCACATGTGTTTGTAATTATGACTGTAAATCGAGATATATATCATCTACAAAAAAATATCATCTACAGAAAAAACTAAAAGGTATCTACCGATCTATTCTTCATTATCTCTGGAGCACGTGGTTTGCCAAACATTCTGATAAAACAAAAATTGTCAGTTGTTATTTTCAAAACACGAAACATAATGCTGAATTAAAAGAATACATTCGGTTTTCTCGTTAGTGCCACAGGTAAAACTCATAAACACCTATGGCGTAGGATTACGTCGAATTCGGTATTACTTTTCTCAAATAGGTCACCGTGAATTGATGAACAGCTGAACAGGAATGGAAATTTTCCGTTTCACTAGGGTAAAACGATCATCTAACAGTCTAAGGGCCGTCACCCCGATCAAACACACATTTGACACTTTCTCTCAGCATGTTGTATGAAGAATGAAATGCCTCAACACTGTTATACGGTAATACAAAGTTCCAAATACTCACGTCTCGGATTTCACAGCGCCGGACAATGATTGAAGCGTCGACGGTCTTCACCGCGTGTATGTTTTCATGAAACAACATATAAAACTAGTTCTGTTTGCTAAAAAGTACAATATCATACATATTTTTGTTTCTGATGTTACTTCAACTATTCATTGAGCAATAAAAACACGTAAGACCTCTTTTGCCAAATTTCACAACTTTGCTTCGTCAGGAGAAAACACAGGGCGCATCCATGTTTACGCTTAGGGGTAAATAATACTTGGTATCTGATTGGTCAAAATAATACTTCCGGTTCATATGTAAACTAAACAAAACACGCACGATCAAATAGTCGATGATATAAACACTATGCTATGAAGCTAAAATGTTTTATCCAAGCCATCGATTGGGTACAAAGAGAAACTAGTGCTGAAATAATCAACCAACCAACAAGAAACGAGTGCTGAAATAACCAATCAAGCTATGGCACAGAAATCGGAGAAATACTTCGACATACTTCCAAAGTCTAAATATGACACAGACTTCCCATATTTCAGGAGACCAACTGAAATCGGCTCCTTTTCCCAGGATAGCACAAGACAGTTCGTTTCAAGTAGACAGCAGATGAAATATTACATACCTCCAAAGGATCCCAATGATGTTAGTTTTGATCTTAAAATTGGATACAAAGATTATATCAGGAAAGATGAAACCAAACTAGACCTGTTAGATGACTTGTTGAGATGGATTATCAGTAACCCTTCTGTGTTTGCAATAAAATCTGACAAAACCAAAGAACAAACAGAAAACAAGATTCCCCAGTAAGTATATGTAGTACATTGATACCCAGATTTGGTAATACTTCCTATTTATTTATGTAAGTGCAATAACAAGAGCCCACCTCTTACTGTAACATCTGACGGGATAAAAAAACTCCTTCAAAACATCAACAACAGCAAGGCCTTATGTCCCAATATTGCTCATCCATGTATTTTGCAAGCAACATATCTGCAAACACATCATGAACCATTTGGAAAGGAACAGGATCCTAACATCATTTAACCACAGCTTCAGATCAGGCGTGGTGCAGTTAGCTTTGTAACCACCATTCATGACTTCATGAGGCTGTATATATGACACCGGTGCCCAGATTGACATTGACATTTTTGACACTCCCCCGCCCCCCCCCCCCCCACCCCCCGCAATAAGAAGATGAACATGTACAGAGTGGCTATATGGATGAGACATTGAATAATTATATTATATAACTGGCTGAGAGATGTCCTGACAACTTGCAGCATAAAGGTGGTGGTTGGCGAATCCAACCTAGTCCACCTGGCCTCTGGAGTCCCACAGGGAACAGTACTCGGCCATATACTATTTCTGTGGCATATTAACAACTTTCCAAACTCTGTTAAATCTGCAGTTTGCCTCTTTGCCATCAACTGCCTACTGTAACAGTGCATCCAGAACATGAAAGACCAATTACAACTCTAAAAGGACCTATAACTGACTTGGAGAGATGGGCAACAACATTGGGTATGCCTTTCAATGCCAAGAAGTGCTACATCATGAGCATTAACTGCAAGTTACAACACTTCTACCAGCTCATTTAACAACCATATCCTAACATCACAGTTCCCAAATCAGGACACTTTACAGTGAAATAATGATGTGTTTAATACCATAGTACCGATCCCTGTAATTTTTGTTCACTTTCATTATCATTTCATTTTGATAACAAGTGAATATTTCCGGCGTGTGGTTCTACAACCGGAAATATAGTCATAGAAATGTAATCCAAAAACAGGTGTAGGACGTCACCCCTACCAGTTTTGGCTTATTTTTGGAGAATGAAAAAAGTATTAAACAGAACATGGTATATCTTTGGAATATTTAAGAGTCAAGGGTTGTTCTGTATGAATTTCTTTTCCAAACTAGCATTAGTTGTGAAAAAGTAGGATTGTAAAAAGTCAAACACAAAAATTAAAAATCAATAATGCGCACAGCGCATCATATTAAAACTGTGATTGTAACCATAAGTGGCAGTAAATAAAGTTCATAGAATGTTTTACTGGTATATTAGCATCCTTAAATTTATATTTTCATTTCTAAAATACTTGTTTTCACAGCATGCACATTTCTTGTTACTTTATCTTTCAAGTGTCCTGATTTGGGTACTGTCCCGATTTGGGTACTGTGACGTTGCAGTAAGCCCAGGAATCCCCATATCTTGGAGTCACCCTCTCAGAAGATCTTAGATTTTGTACACTCATCACCAAGTTAGTAAAGATGGCTAATTCCACTCTAGGGTTTCTGCAGTAGAATCTGAAACATTGCCAAGCTTCCATGTCAAAAACAGCATTTCAGACAATGTTGTGCGTGCAGAATCACTCCAGGGTTTTAAGTTAGCCTTGCAACTTAGCAGGACTAAGACTGCCTCTAGCACTCTCTGCTGATGTGCTTATGCTTGAGAAGGCCCTACATCATACAGATTCAGATCCAGAAGGAACTATATTAAGCTTTAATTTGGGTTGTTTTAAGTTTGCATTTATAGTGCATCATGTTTTTAAGTTTCAGTTGGCATTCATAGTTATAATTGAAAGCAGCTCATAATAATTCGCTGACACACAGTTACAATCAACATACGAAAGAAAATATGCATTTGGAATATTTTAATTTGGAACTGATAGAAAATTATTTTTTTCACAATTTTATATGTTTTTCAAAATTTGCATGTGTGTATGTTTATACTTGTTTAATAAACAGACATCTTGTAAGGCACTTAGTGGTACATTTACATCCAATGTTACCATTATGACATCAGCAAACTGGCCATTGCATTCATAGCTGTATAAATTGATCTGAATTCCATAGAGGCATTCAATTCAATCTTTTCCAGATGTAGACAAAATATATGACATTGAGGAAAAGATGTGGAGTAGCAGGGAATAACTCATTAATAACTCATTGATATCTGCTGAAAAAGTTGAAATATTACATTAATGCTGAATTAATTTTAAAAGGATAATATTTCTGGATATGATTGCAGGAAGTACTGATTATGAAATATACATCTATTTTTCCTCAGAGGCATCAATACAGATTTTGTGTGCTGGCGAGGCTTGCTAACCAGATTGCTATGTACACCGTCCCAGACCTCTGAGGGCTGGAAGATAGCCATCACGCGATTCCGAGATACTTTCTTTTTGTGCGAGTTTGATACAGAGAAAAATGCAGAGTTTAAGAGAAACAGGACTGGAATACAAGATGAGATGTGCTATTGGGGATGGAAATTTGAGCAGTATGTGACAGCCAGTAAGTATTACCCCAAGTTAGACAGTCTTAACTAAAGTTAAGGGTATAGGGATGGTCCATCGTGTCAGTCTTAACTAAAGTTAAGGGGTATAGGGACGGTCCATCCTTTCAGTCTTAACTCAAAATAACCCTTTCACCCCTATGTAACTTGAATAGACCCTACATGCATTGATATAGATGAGTCAATTATGGTCTACAGTGGTGAATGGGTTAAGGGGTATAGGGATGGTCCATCCTGTCAGCCCACATTTCATTTTCAACAATGAACACTGTTGTAGCTAATTTTATTTGTGTACAACAAACAGTTGCAGAGAATCCATATTACTACTGAAGGAGTAGTTTGTTACACTCCTAATTGTACATATGTATAGTATTGTCAATATTCTAAATATTCTAGCGCTTTTATCAACCTCCAAATCACACAAAAGAAAAAAAAACAGCAAAATTTCATGTTAAATAGTTATATGCACAATGCATGATAGTGTATGTGCTTGACATCATAAAAAAAAAATAAAAATTAATGCTTACAGATGACTACTCCTATAATATAAGAGGCCACTGGTTGGCCATTTTTCTATCAGGTATGATTTTGCCGACTGCCTGTCAAAAGTATCTTGCCATATAAACCTCTAACACTGTTGGAGTAACATACAAAATGTATGCACACATCTAAATCAAGGGAAATCATTTTGTGTTTAGAAATTCGTTAGTCCTAATACAATTTCAGGAACCTAATATTTTAGTGGCTTGATCATTTGTCATGACTATATCATTAAGTTATTAGGTAAATTGACCTTCAAAATTCCCTACTGTTTGATTTTGTATTTGTTTATGACTTTAATTATTGCAAATTTAACATTTATTGTAAATATTGTATATGTTAATATAAAATATTGGGATTTTCAGGTACACCGAATAGTACTCCAGACACTAGCACTCTTGTCAACACAAATGAGGGTTACTGTACTGTTGTGCGCTCAAGGCTAAATTCTCACTCTTTAGGTAAGTCCCAATTTTTCAATACATGTTCTGGAAAGATTTTGATGGGTACTACGGAATCATTTGCACAACTCAATTTTATAAAAGATCAAATTGATAAAAAATGAAACTCTAAAGCAAAGATTTCCTATGATTTTGATGTATAAATTGAACATTGCCTTGTTAGAGGAAAGAAGCAATGATTCATAAGTTGTAATAACTTGTGCCTAATTCCATTGTTCTTGTACAGACAATAAAATATGTTTAAAGTAAAGTAAGCAATGATTGAGTACCAGGTAGTTATTTGTCTTAGAGGACTGGCCATCAACTATTCTCTACAATAAATAGTTTATCTAGAGAAATTGTACTTCACATTGTACATACGTGTACAATGTTCTCTACATAGTATATGAGGCAGAACTGGATTGGGTTGATTGTTGGCGACAAGGTAGCTCAATTGGTAGAGCATCTGTTTAGAGTTCGGAGGGTCCCTGGTTTGAATCAAAGTTTGCATATATGGCCATGACCATGTTTTTTTTTGCCTGTTATAAGAATGGTGAGCTTGTCAGGATACCCAAATCTGGGTTGTAAATAATGATAACTTTGGGGGCAAAGACTTAATAAAGAGAAAGCAGAACTGGACTGGGTCATTCGTCTGCACTCATGGAATATGTCCTAGCAAAATCGAAGGCTCAGTGTGCACCACCTTGTGGATGAGACAAGGAAACTAGTTTGATCCTTTAATGTACTTCAAAAGAATATGTCCATTAAATTTGTAGGCCACATAACGGTAAAATTGACTGGCTTTGAAATCGGGTGTTGCTCCTTTGTGATCTTAAAAGCACTTGTACATTTATTTTTGCATCAGCCTAGAGATTCGTAAAAATGTTTTTTACCCGAGACCAATTCAATAGCTAGATACATGCCTTCAATTTTGCGATATATTCCCCAGGTGCAGAAAGTGAAAGTGAGCATAACCCCTGTGGTGGAGTATCTAGGATGACTTTATGGTGGGGTAATTGTTGTATAGTGTCTGTGGTGATGTATTGTAGTGTATGGTGGTGAAGTGGATGCAGCAATTTCTGAAGTAGGTCCAGACGAGCCTTACCAGTATGTGGAGTTTAAAACAAACATGGAGATTAAGACTCAGAAACAGGACTTCAACTTCAGGAGGTCAGTTTCTATAAGTTCCCTAAATCTTATAAGTCCACTTTGCAGGAGGTTCAGGTAAATCTGTGTTGTTATGACCTACAGTGGTGTTCATTATCCTCCATCCATCAACTTTCCTGTAAGAGATGGCTAGTTCAGATTAGACTAGATTTCGAGAATTTCTGTGTCCCGTTATATATGAAGAGTGTTACTCTATATGTAGACACCCATGGGTCAGAGGGTGGGGCCTAATAATAGAAATGAAGTACAAGAAATATTTTTGTTTTGTTTTGCAACTCCACCATTAAATCCCAGTCTAATTTAATAAAAAAATGTAAATGCATATGGTCTTGCAGCATCATAAATGTTGTTGTTTTCAAGCTCATTCAACTGGCTGAGGTATCCATTTTAACCAAAATTGATTCAAATGTTCATGTTTTTGCATTGATTATGTGTTGTTATTGTAATGACTAATGTCACTTCTTGTGTTAATATGCTATAATTCAAACGGTGATATATGAATATTTGCCAACTCTCCCTATTTTGGACCCTAAAAATTGAGCATTTTCAACCAGTCAGTGACTTTATGAAACTGTTTTTTTTTTCAAGATTGGATAATTTCATCCCAAAGAAAAGCTCAAAGGATGACATTTAAAAGTGATCTTTTTCCTTAGGGTATATACACACCTTTTATTTGTGTTTTCGAATTCTGAGCACACATAATCATGGAAACAAAAAAAATGGCAAGCATTCAGTGGTTAGAAATTAACCTTTCTTGATTTGTATTGCTTTGATATAACTGTAGATTTAAATAAAAATCCTTTAATTATATCAATGCTTCCTTGAAAATCTAGGTACAAGCTGATTAAGTGGTGGGCCCAGAGTTTTCTTGTTGGTATTAGGCAAATTGTTGCTGGCTTCCGTGATAGGAATGGGATAGTTCACAGACTAGAGAACTTCAACACACTAGACATTCCTAACATTGTTAAGGTAAGTACATAGGAATTTCTCTGATGAGAAGAGACCTAACTAAACAGACTTTCTTAGCAAGGCAAAAGTTGGAACATAACACATGGCTTCATTGACAGATTTTAAAATAACAAGTAGAAATATTTCTCTTGTTAATTGCAATTTTAGCACACCAGGTCCGAAGGACCAAGGTGAGCTTATGCCATACCGTGGTGTTCTTCGTCCCTCTGTGGTCCATCCGTCGTCTGTCGTCAAACCGTCATTAACAATTTCTTTGAATGACTTCTTCTTCCTAACCACTGATCGGAATTTAACTAAGTTTGACTGGAAGCATCTCTAGGTGGAGGGGATTCAAAATTGTACAAATGATGTGACTGACCCCCAGGGGGCTCAGGGGCAGGGCTAAAAAGGGCAATTTGGCTACATTGCTTTAAACGACTTCTCCTATGGAACTAAGAGATGGATATCAACAATATTTGACTGGAAGCATCCCTAGGTGGTAGGGATTAAAAATTGTATAAATGGTGGTGCTGACCCCCCAGGGGGCTGATATCGATCATATTTAGTCGGAAGCATTCATGGGATGCAGGGTTTCAAAATTGTACAAATGGTGGAGCTGACCCCTCCGGGCTAAGGGGTGAGGCCAAAAAAAGATTATTGCTTGGAAATGGTCAAGATCCACACTGCATAGATATATATACATATTAATACAAATGCGGGCAAAAGACAATGCAGTCATCATTAGAATTGATCCTGGGATCTGACCACAACCCTATGGACCTAGTTCTGAGTCACAGCTTGGAAAAAGTTGAGATCTCCTCCTCATAACCATACATAAAACAGGTGGGCATGAAAAATCTAAAAAGGATTGGCCAAAGGATTGGCCTTGGGGTATGGCCTGTTCCCTTGAATCTTATTTGGAGAATATTTTGCCACAATTGCTTACATATCCAGGTGTTTTTATTTTGCAGGGTGTAAGAGATCCCTGGAAACCCAATGTATGCTTCAATTTTCTGGATCAGTTACTGACTTTCATAAAGCAAACAATTGTCACCAATAATCCCAGGTAACTTTTGTACTTGCAATTATGTAATGTATTAATTTTTGACATTCACTAAAACCTCCATTGGCACGAAAACAGATACTACTGGTATCACTGTTGCCTCTTTCTGTATCAGTGTTGTCAACTTCCTGTTTCAGTATTACCCACTTCCTGTATCAGTATTTTCCACTCCATGTTTCAGTGTTGTTCATCTTTTGGAATGGGAACCTGGTTGTGAAGTTAGGTGCAAGAGACTGGAGCCAAACACCCAGTATGCATTTCTACCTGAGTGGTTTATCAACCCTTCCAATGAAGTGTGAGTCTGCAGGATCCTTCCCAATGACTTGGATCAAGAGTGCTCATACATTATGTGCCATATTTACAAATATGAATATATTGACATCAATTTAACTTTCATTCATGGTCAAAGGTCATAGTGTGTTTGGTTTGGTCTTATTTTGTTTAACGTAGATTAAGGATGTGCCTCCTTGTGTGTTGTGTATGTGTGCTGGTGTGAGGGTGTGCGTGTGCAGGGTGTTGTAGTATGTCTCTGACCATATGTCATGTACTGTGATATGGGTACAGCTATGTATGTTTTGACAGTGTTAGGCAGGTGTATATGGCATTATAAGGAGGGAAACCTTTGAAAATGGGAGAAAAAGGGAACCTGATTGTCTTTTGTTTCATCTATCCATGCAATGTCAATAGTGTGATCCACTAGTGCAGCTGTGATACTTATAGTAACTTGTAAATATAATATGTGGTACATATTTAGGTATGTAACTCATAACAAACTGAAACGTGTACCATCGATAAGGCTGGGTTTTTTTATCATTTGGCACCACATAGATAATTTTTCATATCCATTGCTTAAATTGTTTTTTCTCTTTTAGAGGTATATTTGTAACATAAATTTTTAAAAGAGATTTAGATTTTTCAAGCCCTAGTCGGCCAGAGGTGTTTGGCAATATTTGAACCTTGGTATGCTTGAATTCATGTATTTCGCTCCTGGCGTAGTGAACTTTTACAGAACCTCTAACCAGGTTTAATTCCTGTGCATTACTTGGTCGATTTGTATTGTTGAATTCAGGACATCCCATGGTAAAAGCATTACCAATCTGTGTCAAATTAGATGTCTTATATGATTGCATATGAAATAAAATGTGGAGCTGTAACAATGAGAAAGATAAGTTTGGAATATTGAAATAAGTATAGACAAGAGACCTGATGGGCCTGCATCACTCACCTGGTATTAATCTCACAATTATAACTTTTAATGTAGACTAAAATAAAGCTTAAGGTAAAAAGATCAGTCTTGACACAAAGTCATTAAAAAACTGTTCTAAAACTTAAACACATTTGACCCCTGTAACCTTGAAAGTAAAACAAGGACATTGATTTGATTAAACTTTATAGCCCTTCATCCCAGAATGCAACTCGCTAAATATCACTTCCCTATATACATTTTGTATATTGACTTTTAAAGATTTATACACATATGACTAGATTTCATTCCTTTGAACAAACTTGGTAGCAGTATATTCAAGCATGCTACTGGCCAAATATCATCATCCTGGGTCATCTGTTTATTCAGAAGTCATTTTAATGTTTTAAACATTTTTAACCCCTATGACCTTGAAAATGGGTCAAGTAATTCATCTGAACAAACGTGGTAGCCCTTCATCCCCGCATTCTATTGGCCAAACATCAACACCATAGGCCTGTTGATTATTCAGAAGAAGTAATAATTTTTTGTTTAAATACTTGACCCCTGTGACCTTTTCCGGTCAGGCGAGCTAAAAAAAAACACATTGAAGGGAGATAACTCCTGTATTTTATTCTCTTTCCGGGGGGGGGGTCCTTAAATTTTGTTTCTAACTTATAACTTAATTTCTGACATTGTCAACTGTTAATTTAAAATGTTAACAAACTCCAAACTGCTGTAGATGTTTCCAGATAACAAGTTAAAATTACCTCTCTATTAAATCCCCTCTCAAAGCATCTATTTGTAATATTTTTCTCTTGCTAATTTTACCATTTATAAAACAAAATTCAAGACAAAAATTAATAAATCTATAGATAACAAAAAAGTATTCCAAATGAGAAAAATAGCACTATCATGATCAGATGTATACCATTCACATATAACAATATGCAATCTTATAATTGAGGATATATAATTGATATAAGTTGAAATTGTATCATTTAAATAAAATTGATTTTTATTTTAAATATGACGTTTTTCTAATGTTATTTTAGTTCTATATTAAAAGAAAACCATAAAATTTTATTAAAATTTTCATTGATTGACTATAATAGGAATTCAAAGGAAATTATCTGTACCAGCAATTCACCAATGAAGAAGTTCAATTTGTTTGTTCTCGATAAGGATGCAACAGCCTCAAGCTTGAGCAAGAGATTTGCAATAATTCCTTTAAAAATAGTTGGTCGGAAAGGAGGAACATACAGCTCACCTGTTTGCTTCAAAAGTCTATAAACACCAAAATACCCGAAAAAGTCATTTTTCTTAAAATGACCAAGAAACCCGTTTTATATGTTAAACAATACCATGTAATGGAGGTGCTCACCAAATTTCAACTCAATTGGACACTGGGTAAAACAGTTTCAGCTATTTCTCAAAATCCACCCAAATTTCATGTTTTTGCCCAAAAAACAATATTCAGATATTGAATTTTAATTTTTTTTAGCTGCACTGCTATCTACACCCCATAACAGAATTGGGTACAAAATTTGGAGACTGTATTGCTTTTAGTTAAAGAGAAGCTGACTTAAACAAAAAGGTTAAGGCAAAACACAATAATAACCAAAAAAGTCATTTTTTTTAAAATGACCAAGAAACCCGTTTTATATGTTAAACAATTTCATGTAATGGAGGTGTTCACCAAATTTCAACTCAATTGGACACTGGGTAAAACAGTTCTGGCTATTTCTCAAAATCCACCAAAATTTCATGTTTTTGCCCCCAAAACAATATTCAGATATTGAATTTTGATTTTTTTTTAGCTGCACTGCTATCTACACCCCATAACAGAATTGGGTACAAAATTTGGAGGCTGTATTGCTTTAAGTTAATGAGAAACTGACTTAAGGAAAAAGGTTAACACAAATGTAAACGACGCCGAAGCAGTGATTGCAATAGCTCTTCTGTTCTTCGATCAGGCGAGCTAAAAAGTCACTGGGGAGAAACCATCAGCCGATCAGACTGCAGCAGCCTCATATAATAGGGTGAATGGAATGGCATTTAACTTGAGTGTGGGTAGAAAATATTCTTGGCATGATGATTCCCTCAAAAGTTATCTTCTGGAAGCCATCAGCAAATCAGATTTAGATTGCAGCAGCCCCATTAAACTTCAAAAATTTGACTAAGCACCAGAGCTAAGTACATGGGCTGAAAGTATACCAGGCACTTTTATGCAAATCCTGATGATTCCTTCAAATGACCTCATTAAAAAGCATCAAATTGAAACTTGGATGGTCTGTTGGTGGATAGCACACTTGCTTTTCACCAAGGCAGCCTGGGGTTAGATTCCCCAGTAGGACATGAAAAAGGTATGGGGTCACCAATTCAACCACATGGCTTTTCTCTGGGTACTATGGTTTCCTCCCACCTTAATACCCACACACACTAATCCCAACAATTGTAATAAATAAACATGTACTCTGGTAAGTTGAAATAACGTTTCAAAATTCTTTTCAAGTATCAGCTATTCTGACGACAGTGCCTTTAAATATGTGAACATTTGGCCCTGCCAGAGACTTTGGAAGTACATGTACCAAGTAAGGTTTAATAAAATCTTCCTGTTTTCTCAAAGATATGGTTGAATACATATCTATACAACATTTAATTTACCAAGATGGCAGTCTTATTTATTTCAGTTTCAACACTCAAAATCAAACATAAGCTCATAATTGATTCTATACTGAATTAGCATTTATTCAAATTATTGATGAAAATAAGGCAATCCATAGTCACCAAAAGTGATATTTATATTTAACAAACAGTACACTTATGTCAGGATGTTACTACTGCTCAAAGCATAGGTCACAGTGTGGTCTCAACAAAGGACAATTATAAAATATTGGCCACAGCTAGACATATGTTATATGTCCAGTAATAAAGTTCATCCATAAAATAGTGTGATCTGTCTTAAAACACTCAACATATCATTAGAAATGTAAATCTCATGAGGAACGAAATTTTCTGTAATATAAGTACACCTGAAGCTTAAGAAGTGAACATTAAACATATGTTTAAATTCTGAATAGGATTGCAGAAAAAAATGATATTCCACGTAGCATGTTAATAATATTTTTGACAAAATTGTGCAATCCTGTTCAGAATGAATAGACTAATACTTCTGTATATGACCTTCACATTGACTGAAGGCCATCCATATGTATAACACAAAGTGGGGATTTCACTTTTGTTCCTTAACATTGTCAATGAATTTATTCCTCTGGTGTGGTTATAATTATATATCTAAACTGACAAAATGTATCACCTGCTATAAGGCTGTAGTGACCTACGTGTAATTTATTTTAATGAAGTTCCACAATAGATCTTTTTGTAAAGCTATTAATTTTTCTAATGGAAAAATTTGTTGAGATACATGCTGGTGTTTTTTTTTGGCACACCCTTCAAATATCGACACACATTACAATAAAAAAATCTCTCATTTGAAATGATCCTCATGTGTTATGAGATTTTTTACCCTCCAGATATAATCTGTTGATTTCGACTGATAATCACACACTGGCATTGTATTTGAATACATTATGCATGAGATAAATGATATGTCATGTGGCAGCTGTAATGGCCATGCAATGGTAAACAAGAGGCCCTTGGACTTGTATAAACAAAACTAAATACCAGTAATTCAGTTATATGAATGTGCATATTCCTTGGATCAGTTAAAATTTGTCGATCCTTTTTCAGTAACCTACAGCTGACATTCAGCAACCTAAAATGAGGCACCACCTCATAAATGCATGGCCCATTGATGCTTTAGGATAATTTTTTCACCTCTGTTCTTCATTAGTGTGATTTCAAGATTTGTTGGGCCCTTGAAGTCTTTTCTCTTTACCATTGGGGGCACTACTTCATATACATACATAAAATTGAGTCTAACCTTTGGGTGGATTTGTTCAATGGTTTAAACACTCACTGACAGACTTGGCTCAATAATTAAAAAGTTGTAGCATTGAATTTTCACACAAAATGACCTGTCCACATGACCCCAAAATTGAAGTGGAGTATAGGGATGGGTGCTGCAGTATTTGTGTCATCAAGTTAAAGTAAGTTTTGTGAAAAGTTCCACCATTACCAGGGTACTGTCTAATAAGGTCATGGTCCCGTGACAATTATAGGATTTCCTGAAATTAAAATTTGTTAATTAAATTCTAATGTCAATTAATTTGTTAATTGATAATCTTCTACCTTTTGGCAACAATGTATTAAAACAATTCTTAGACACAAAGTCTCTTTTCGTAAGTTCATTCAACTGAACCTTGGATCACATTTGCTTGGTGATTAAAGAATTTAGAAATAAATTTGTGTATGTATTCAACTTCCGCTATTGACATATCTTTATGTTAAGTTTTGAACTTAATGTAATCACAATCCAAGTTAAGTGAATCCTGTTATATCTAAATTGTAGCCAAATTGATTTCCAAAGTAAATATAGGAAAATACAGAATATGGCACGCTATCTTGTGATGATTGTGTGTAATATATCAAATTACATTGAAGTTAAGAGGTAGTGAATTATGGAAAATTGTTGAATCATGCACCAGGGACAGCCTTACACTGTGACTTTAACACAGTAAAACTGTTCTATAATTAACCCCATGTGGAGCTTACATAATAAGATTGCTTTGTAATTATCTATAAATTAAGTTTCTTGTAGAGTTTGAGGCTGAAAAATCAATTTCTTGTTACAGGACATTCCAGGTATTAATAGTTCAGATGATTTACTGAAATAATTTCACAACAAATATGCAAGTTTTATTTTCTTCTTCTGCAAAAACATATTATAATTACAAATTTTGAAATAATAAAAAACAATCGGAGAGACAAATTTGGAGTCTTTTTTTTTTAAACCATAACATAAATAAGATGTTTTAGAAACAAAATGCAAGACAAATACAAATTCAAACAACAATTTTTCTATTGTTTTTTTAATATACTTTTCATTTATAATTTTTTTTTTTCGCGATGCTTGTCATCAAGCTCATTCTCCCAGTGTCTATCACTGTATCCTTAGTAACTATGGTACACCCAACAAGAAAGGATTTCTTCGTAGTAGATACCATTACACTTCTAATGTTCTTAATGTTGAAGTATCCAAGACATAGTCATATTTAAGGAATTTGTCCAATTTCCTTAGAACCTATCACTGTATATAAAGAAACCAGAGACACACAGAAGATCAATAGCTCAAGAGATTTTTGAGTATATCATTGCAGTGTACATGTAGCTGTCACAGGAGTACTTCTACAGCCTGTATCTCGTCCCTGGACATTGTAGTGTACATGTAGCTGTCACAGGAGTACTTCTACAGCCTGTATCTCGTCCCTGGACATTGCAGTGTACATGTAGCTGTCACAGGAGTACTTCTACAGCCTGTATCTCATCCCTGGACATTGCAGTGTACATGTAGCTGTCACAGGAGTGCTTCTACAGCCTGTATCTCGTCCCTGGACATTGCAGTGTACATGTAGCTGTCACAGGAGTGCTTCTACAGCCTGTATCTCATCCCTGGACATTGCATTTAGGCCAAAACCCTTGACATCGTCTTTGTGCTCTAAGTCTCTAAGTTTATTCACTTTTGGCTTCAGACCTTTGGACACCTCAGCAATCTCTGTGTCAAGTCCGTTGAAATCTGAAAGTACAGAAACAACAAACACAAATTACCTCAAAAGTCTGTACAAAGACCATGTATAATCTGAATAATTGATTCTTCTGGTCGATGTGAGGGCTATCTGTAGTTAACACTAAATTAAGTCCATTAGTGAGACAAAATATAGTAAAATTTTAACACATTCAGCAGACAGTCAAGGAACAATAGCAAACAGCTGTAATAATTGTTGAGGGGGTGATATGTGGGTTCTATAGAAATGCAAATATTTGCACTCGCTGACTGGAATCTGTTAGCAGAAATCTAAGGTTTTGTCAACAAGGAAGTTATGTGAATGACATTCAGCATCTGTAGACAGACCAAATGGAGAGCTATATCAATATTACATAACTCAAGGCACTATTTTGAAGCAGGACAGAGAAGTCATACTTTTTGCACAGGCCCACTCAAAATTCCAACTACTTTATGGGTTAATTTATTTTTAACTGTCAGTCTGAAATGACAGCAATGATAAAATATTAAAACCTGTTTAATTTTTTGTCATAATAGAGGACATGAAATGTACACAGCAAAATGGGAAATCATCACTGCAGTTTAATTTCCGCCCTACCAATTGAAGGTAAATTTATCACGACAGCGGATTTATTGGTACACAACATGAAATATCATCATGATAATCATGTAGTTATTAAATGACGATGATGTGAATTGCAGAATTAACACAGTCATTAACATTATGAACTTTATCGGAAGAGGGCAAATACCTGGTATTTGACTGGGTGAAAGTTTCCCAGTATTCATTAATGTATATAGCTAAAGAAATTCTACAATTGTCGACACCGGTACTCATTTCTGTTGGCTGTACATAGGGCTGTCTGTGGTTCCAGACAAAATTCAATTCCATAAATCTGAACACATATAGAGTCAATTTTAATTTACTTCCATTGCAATACTGCAATGAAATAAATTGTGTATGAGCAGAAATACAAGAATAATCTTACTAGAACTGTAAGCCACGGGCTAACTAATATACCACCCCCGGGCTCATATAAAAAAACCAGAACAGTAAGTCACAGGCTCACTAATACCCCCCGCTCCTATATTAACCAGAACTGAAAAGCTAGCTAAGGTAAAGCATTGCAAAGCAATCCATAGTCTCCCTGCAGGAATGATTTCTTTATCACTGAGCTGTACACAGTACATATGTTACTGACATATGTTCTGCACTCCCTCCCAATGGCAAAACATACTTGCAAACCAAATCTTGTTAGCCCAGTTGAACCGGTTTTGCTGAAATCGTCCTAGAAGTTATGGAAGAGTTGCCATAGCAAAGTTTTTTTAACAAAGGGCCATAACTCCTTAAAAAGGGATGAAATGAAAACAAGAGATCCAAGAGGGATCTTGGCGCCCACCATTGAATGATTTTTATCGACCCTATTAATGACTGATCTTTTCTCCACTTTCCCTTCTTCTTCTTAATCATTTGATTACAATGGGAATCTATATATGAAGTCTAAGAAAGATCTAAGAAGAACTGTCTGAGATATATTGATAAATTTCCATGGTCAAAATTGAAGATGACCACCTGTTGGCCATTTTGTTTTCTTGATCAAACACAAAACTAAATGGGCATAACTAGGAATCAAGGGGAACCTAAATATGATGTTTGAGAAATGGCAATAACTATCTTCAACTGTCAAAATCCAAGATGGCTGCCTGTTGGCTATTTTGTTTTCCTAATTAAAATTGAATGGGTACAACTATGGTGCGAGGAGAATATATACAAATCAAAATGAATGAGCACAACTTGGGACTCGGAGGGGGAACCTACATGTGAAGTTTGAGAATTATCCCTTCAGTACTTCTCAAGAAATAGCAATAACAAACTCCACCTGTCAAAATTCAAGATGGCTGCCTGTCAACCATTTTGTTTTTCCGATCAGTCTCAAAATTGATATGGCCACGTGACAACTAGGAACCAAGGGGACCCTACATTTGAAGTTTGAGAATTATCCCTTTTGTACTTCAAGAAATAGCAATAACAAACTTCAACAGTCACAATCCAAGATGGCTGCCTGTAGGCCATTTTGATTTCCCGTTCAGTCTCAAAATTGACATGGCACAACTAGGGACCAAGGGGACCATACATGTGAAGTTTGAGAATTATCCATTCAGTACTCCTCAAGAAATAGCGACAACAAACTTCAACAGTAAAAATCCAAAATCTACCCTGATGCATGACATCAGGGGAAAATTATCATATCTGTAAACTTTCAATGAAATCAGACAAGTTGATAAGGAGGCAAAGGTGTTTTTTTCAACAAAGGCCATTATAACTTCTTTTAAATGGGTCAGAATATAAAAGTACTACATGGATCCACAACCTCAGATGGCAGTTACCATATCTGCAAACTTTGAAATTGGTCCAGTGAATTAGGAAAAGTTGACAGGAAAAGGACTTTTCAACAAGCGGCCATAACTCCATAAAAAAGGGTTGAAAAGAAAACCCTGGATGCATGACATCAGGTGATACACGTTTGTAATTTACTGTCATCAAAAGACTATTTGTACTTTT
>JAULCA010447601.1:0-10354 GCA_032360845.1 Crassadoma gigantea | reverse complement strand
AGCTATTGTGATGCAGATAAAAAATATCCTCATCAAAGTAAAGGTTTTCATGGTAATGGTACTGGAATCCTTAAGGAGCTTCGTACCATTGTCAAAGCAGTAACTATACAAACTTAATCACAGATACTTTTTTTTGCAGCTACTCTATATCTAATAGCTTTAAGAAATCCCTTATGAAAAGAAACCAATACCAAGCGGAATATTCTACGATTAAAAATATCAAAATTTCATATCAACATACACATGTTTATGTGACAGGATTGGAATTCGAATCCTTGCCCCCACCCCGAACTCGTGACGGATGCTTTAACCATTTGGAATACCCGGTTAACGGTGAACATGTGGCTCGGTTTCGCTCCAATAATATCTTAACGAAATTAAGGGGAAATAGGGAAAACAGTTGGTTTTCTAGCGTTCCTCCTGCGATGAAACAGGTAAACTTAGGCCAAGTTTGACGATGAGTATTGTAACCAAGTAAATTCCACGGGCTTCACTCCTAAAGAAATCATGCTACACATCCACCATATCGTTATCTCCGGGTTGAAGATCGGATTTTGCCGTCGTTTTAAAACTACTTTTGAATTTCCTTGAGATAGATGATAGGGAAAATTTCTTCGGTGCAGGCGCACTAGCTGTGGAAAGTGCAAGCCCATGACCTTTATTGCTAGCTTCTGGATCTGAAGACATGTCTTCGATCTCTTTAAGTGTTTCTGAATCGAGAGAAGAGACATCCGACTCCAACGGTTCCAACTTAGTTCTCTCGCGGGGATCATTATCTAAAAGACTTGTTAGCGTCGGTTTGCTTTCCATCAAATTTGCATGTTCACTTTGAGTGTCAAACGACAAAAAGTTCACGACACCTTCAGGTAGATCCGGAAATTGGAGTTCCTCTCCGAATTCGCTCGTGGTTTTTTTATCTTCGTCTTCGCGATCAGAAGATGGATTGACTTGGTATTCACCCCCACTTCCCGTTTCACTTTCGGTATCCTCACTTGACGATTCACTGGATGAAGGAGGAGGAGTGACGAGTAAGTTTGACACTTGAATCACGCGTAACTTCTCTTCTTTCTGTTGTGGTTCTTGTATAACCTGGTCATCGGTATCGAAGAAAGGATTGTCAAGGGAGACGCTCTCTCGTCGTCCAAGTGCAGGTGGTTTCATGCGAACTTCAACATCTGGTTCTTTGTCGCTATCCTCTTGTTTCGAATCTAATGTGTTTTGTTGGAATTTGGTTAAATCTAACGTATCAAATGATGGATTGTCTAGGGTAACGCTCTTTCGCCTTCCCTTTCCGACTGACTCTATCGTAAGTTGCAGCTCATCGATCTGATCGTCGTCTTCATCGTCGTCTGTAATTCCTTCCCTATTAACGTCTGGATTAACGATATACTCCATCAAATCTTCATTCGATTCCTCACTGTCATCACTGTCGTCCTCAGCATTAGATCCGTTTAAGAGTTGCTCGTCTGGTGGAATTTTTAAAACATTAAGCTGACTCTGCACGTCTGTGCTACTCTCGCCCGTATCAAATCCAGACATTAAAACTGAGGTGGGTTGGGCTGTTGAAGTGTTATCCATAGAGATATTCTTTTCTTCGAAACTTGCGAAATCGAAAAAGGGTTCCTTTGTTGAGCTATTAACGAAGCTTTCATCCGAAGAAGGAGCAATAATCAATGTCTGAGAATTATTGTTCTTTGAGTGGTCAACAAGAGGTAGGAAATCGGAAGTTTCTCCATTCAACCCGTTAGGTATACCATCAAAAGGATTGGAATCGAATGATATCATAGATTGTTCGGTTTTCGTGGTGTCGTCTACCTGGTCTACATTCTCTGTAACATTATCCATTTCTTCAACGTCGGACGAGTTTGAGTGTTTTTCAATGTCCTTGATCAGTCTTTCAAACTGCACTTCTGCCTTTCTTTTATAAGGAATTTCCAAACTGTCTATTTCGTCAAGACTTAAACCCGATGAAAAATAATCTTGTTCGGCAATTTCAGCAACAGGAAGATCCTCTTCGACCATTTCTCCGCTGTAAACAGACGACAGAGAATCTTCTCCAAAAGACTTAGTACGAGCCGTTAACTCCCGCATCTCGTCTCTAGTGAGATAACCTACAATATCTTGATTTGGGAGAGTATGGTCTTCTTTTTTGTGTGCTAGTTCTTCTGGCTCTTCCGATGTTCTTTCTGTTGCAATAACAGCCGCGGCATTTTCTGATTGCATATCAGACATTTGGCCATTTGTGGCACCCATGTCAGTATCAATTGTTGTGTTTACCCCTTCCAACTGTATCTCTTCTAACAACGATGGGACAGACTTCACCTCGGCGGCATCGTGTTCGCTGCTCGCCTCGGTTTCGTTTTCAATGTCAGTTATAGCTTTAGATATCTCAGAAACATCGGGTACCCCGACGACCAACACTTCCTTCTCATCGGAAAATTTGCCACCTGTCATAGCGTTGCTTTCTTGAGAGGCAGTTAGAGTTTCACGTTCTCCTTCAACAACATCTACTTCGGTGACCTCGGGAATTACAACGATATGCTTTATTTGACAAGAATTGTCGGTTGGCTCTGATTTACCTGTGCTCTCGGTTGAGGATTTTGTCTCCTGCCGAAGCAAAGTATTTACCTCTGTCATTATTTCCTCAGTTGTAAAACTTGTCTCCTTTCCATTCTCTACTGTAAGATTATTGAGTGTTTTTAATGATTCTTCTGTTTTATTGTCTTCATTGGTACTAGTTGATGATTGGCTACCTTCCTTATCGTCGTCGTCGTCCGTGAAATTCAAGCCTTGAATTCCAAGCTTCCGCAAAGGTCTATCTGGCATGCTTACACCTTTAGCATTTTCATCTGTTTCGTTTTGCTCCATAGAATCGCTGGCACTTGGTACGTCAGAAGGAACTTTTACCTTTACCAACTCTTCATTGTTCGATTGTTCGTCATCGTCCGGCATTTCTTGATCTGTCCTCTGTTGTTTTTGTGCGTGCACAACGACGTCTACGCTACTCTGCACAGTCTCTGTATCTGAAATGACTTCCAATACGTCTTTTTCATCCGTATAAGTACTATCGTGAGAGTTCTGTCTGTCTAATACCTCGTTGAGATACATAGATATACGCTTTCGTTTGATTTTTGGTGCGTCTGTAACTGGCCTGAATCCTTCTCCATCAGAGTTCTCGTCTGATGCAAAATTCTTTTCCTCCGTAGAAGACGTGTGAGAAGAAGTATCAGAAGAAGAATCTGAAATATTTGTTACTTCTCCTTTCTCCCCATCCTCCTCTTCCTCTATAACAATTTTGGGGCCAGGTACAACCTTCTTTCTCTGTTTCGTGTTAAACCTTTTCTTCATTTCTGGACTATCTAAGTCATCAAATCCTTCTCGAAGTCCAAGACTTCCCAACAAGGTAAGTCCAGATGTTGGTTGATATTCTTGTTCGTCACTCAAATCAACATGGTTGTCATGAGATACACATTTTTCTGCAGACATTTTCTGGATCTCCTTCTCGAACGAATCTTGACGTGTTAGCGTTGCGGTGGAAGTTTTTCTACTGTACGCAGGATTGGTGAATTTACCGAAATCTTTGCCAATGATCATCCTGACTGGGTATTTCTTACGGTACCAGATATAGAAGGCAACTCCAGCAATGATGAGAAGTACAACGGAAACAGTGACACCGGCGGCAATGGCAGGAACATCAACATCGGAACTGTCATCGGGTTCCGTCTGACCTGTCGCCTTTGTCGGCTCGGCGCTTACCTGTAAAAGCAAGTAACTTCGAGATTAAAACAATAATGGTAATTATCAAATAGAGACATATTGCTTAATGTTATTGTGTTGGTATCATTCTACATGTCGCTTCGGAGCTTTTTAATGGTCGACTAACAACACGTAGAGGTGAAGGCGTTTAAACAGAAAGAAACAGGCGTAAACGAGTAGCTATGACTGAGGTATAGTATACAAAATATACGGATATGGATTCTAACATTTGCAGTTGACATATGTTTAACATTCTAAAGAACGGTACAGCATAAGGATAGCTCAACTGCAAGCTGCCTTTACACTGATAGGCAGGTGAATCTACCAAATTAACAAACGGAAAAGCAAAACAAAACGACTGCTTATTTTACCCCATTGTTCCCGAACCAAGGCCTTGCTGTGGACCCGCTCCTAAATGAACCAACTCCAAACAAAAGCTTACTACGCTCTCAATAGGGTTGTGCAAAGTAGGTAGGAGCCGATCAGTCATAAAAAACGCATGCCTGCAGAGAAGCTGTGACACTATACCAGTCTTTTTTTCATAAAGTTAAGTATGTTTTTAAAGGAAGTTGTCCTGAACTTTAATCCAATGTTAGTTGCCGCATCCAGCTGTATTACAATAAAGGTGTGTACATGTTATCGCGGCACGTGACGTGACCAGTATACACGGAAGTCACTTTAAAGTATACGTCGGTGAATACAAGTATATCACATTACTACACGCGACATGGGTACATGTATCTACAGCTACGCGATGCATACCGTAATAAATGTACTCAGCACGCCAATTATATGTTTTCCCTTGGACTCCCCAACTATCCAATCGGGAAACATTTGCACTTTCCGAAAACAAGAAAATACTTTCTGGATTACGGAGAGTGCCGACGATTCCCGATTGTCCGACTACAACAAAAAGAAATATGTACTGTCAGTAATTTCGTTTATGGATTAATTCTAGTAGAAAATAACGCGTCACAATGCAAAAGGTACGTACGGCTTACTACTAGATGTTATGATGCTTGGCCGTAAACACATCAAACGTGAACCACTTCAGGCCGTAGATATAAAACCTATATCAGTAGATATTAATGATAATCCGAGATTCTTATATACCGCTTTATCACAACCTAGGTCGTAGATCGTCCAAAAGCGATTCACAAATTATTATCCGTGGTTATAGGGCCTTTGCAACCCATCAATATCTTTCTCAATTCTCCGCGGAGCCTACGGTGCTGCCATTTCGGCACACACCTATAGCATTCAACAATTCTAGCACTGCCCAATCACGTACTCATTTACAGCTGAGTAGACTGGAATAACAGGAGGAAAGTATCTTGCTCAAAGATACAACACACCCGCAACCCTTCGATCATGAGCCCGGCATCCTACCATTAGACTACCGCCCTTCTTGAAACCGGTACAAAGCGTTTTATGTACTCCTGACTTAGCAGTAAAACTAAGTCGTAAGAAACACTATCCTTACTGCATTTTATGGTCAATATCAATTATTACCGAAACGAAACAAAACTCATATATAATACATGTACACACGAATAAACAAATAAGTTTTACTTGACCATGTGATTATAATTTTGACCAATAGAAATGAATGATTTTGGTTCACGAATTGGCGATGGGCTTTTGACAATTTTTGAACTGTATTTCAGTATCACTTCCAAGAAATGCAAACAAAGAGTTCTCAATCCAATGATAAATGTATTAAAAAGTTTGTTTGACTGTCGTCATTGATTTGATCATTTTTAAGTAGGCGCTTCCTTACTCCATATTTCTATAGATTACTTTAAAGTTCAGTCATGCAGAGTGCTGAACCTCAAAAATCTGACCCAGTGACAATTTTTTTTTCTGCGGCGAATGTAAATGATAATTATATGTCTAAACAGTAGATTGTATATGAGTTTCCATATGAAATGAAATTTATGGAACGAGTCCATATTTTATTTTATTTTGTTTCAGCGAGCCTCGAATGAGATACAATTATACATAAAGATGGACAGCGATTACAATAAATACGGTATTTGCAATCAGTGCCAGTTTGTTTGTGTTTTACGTCCTATAAACAGCTATGGTCATGTAAGGACGTGCCATGTTTTGGTGGTGGAGGAAAGCCGAAGTTCCCGGAGAAAAACCACCGACCTACGGCTAGTACCTGGCGACTGCCCCACGGAGGCTTCGAACCCGCGACCCAGCGGTGGAGGGCTAGTGGTAGCGGAATGTCAGACGCCTTAACCACTTAGCCATCGCGGCCCCCAATGTGTGCAATCAGTGCATAAACGTTCATTATTATATATGAATTACAAATATAAGATATTGGAGGTCGTTTAATATGTTATCTATGGTATACACTATCAGTACGTGTCCTATAATCAGGATATATTATATTTACCTGGTAATCGAAGCCTACATGGACGGCTCTCTGATATGCCGCGTGGTAATCGGAGACTGGTCGAGCCAGGTACATCATCTGAATCCCATCATGTCCTGTCGCGGTCATTTCTCCACTGGTGTACGATACGCGTAACAGGCTAGCACATACAATAAAAGCCCCACTCGGCTCCCCTCCTCCAGGGCGAGACGACCAAACGAGGATCCCGCCCCCCGAGAAACCTCCGACATATTTGTGGATCTCAAAAACGACACCTTTGTTTGGGATATCGAATGTCTCAAAGTAAATATGTATACACGTGTTATTTCTTGATTTTATATCCCATACGCAGGTCATATTTGAATAAATTATATTTCCTGGGAAACCAGGTGTGGCGATAAATTGAGTTTCGTAAGTTGCTGTCAAAACGGGGCTATTTGCCGGGCACGTGGTTACAATGCATTTTGGCGGGAAATCGTTCCAAGTTGTTTTGGCGCCATCGTGCAAACATGTTATCTTTTTGGGGCCAACTAATGCAAAAGACTTCTGACACATAAAGTTTACAAAACCGTTTGAAGCCAGCCCGGATATACTTCCAAACCTTGGAGCGGCCGGTTTCTCGCACCCTTTAACACATATAGGACTACTTCCGGTCCAAGTAGGAATGCCTGTATAAGGGTCCCTGACACAGGCAATATTCTCAGGCCCTGACAGGATGTATCCATGCTGACAGGAAAACCGGAAGTTGGTCCCAATAGCGAATTCTTTTGCTTCGCCTATCCTTAGAGAATTGTCAGGAGTTCCCGGATCGGGACAGCGGTCACTGGGTTTTATAACACTGACAAAAATTTCGAAACGCAACATGTGTTGCTCGCAATAGTTAAGACCCAAACTTATCGTAATACTGTTTCCGTGTAGTGTAAATTGGGTCATATTTGGTGTTTTCCCAGATATATTCAATGTTTGTTTGACATTACTGTTGTCCATGGTCGATAACTCGAGGAACACGTCCGAATTAGGTATAAAACTAGCATTATAAGAACGTTTCACGTATGTTATAGATATATCCTCGTCGTTATTGAATTGAATTTCTTTCTCGCATCTTGTCACAACCATGAGATCATTGGACGATATTCTGTATAAAGTGCGATCAGTGGAGAGTACGGCGGGTTTTATGAGGTAGAACCCGCCATTACGAGAGACGGTCACCAGCAACAGCAACGATAACAGTAACCGGCGCATGGTCGGTACAGCGGCAAGCACAACCCGGGTATACAGCTAACACAGATAAGTCCTCAGTTGTGCATTCTCCAAGGCTGTAATTCATTACCCTGCACATTGATAAGAAAGTGACGCATTAGTTTATAATACTGACTAAGAATTCAAAGATAACGGTAGTGTTATTTAGTATTAGATGCAATTTGTATTAGACCCAATCTGTACTACACTGTACACACGCGTCTAATCGCTTTGGACGTTAACAATTCACTTATTGGGTAGCCTGAGCGTTCCCTAATTACGTGCTACTAAGAAAGGTAATAGTCTCTCGCTAACGTAAATAAAACAAATTATAAAATGAGAATATGTACATTATAAGCAATATTACAATAGAACCGGAAAGTTCTATAACACTAAAGGGTAAATAAGATACCAGTGGTTGATTTTCTCACCACAATTGTTTTGCGTAAGCTCAAACTTTTATTTGAAACAACATTGCTCGCTCATTGACATGATTTGCAGTTCGAAATATAAAAAAAATCCAATAATGAACACTCGCCATACATATTTAGATTTCGTGATAAGCTTTATTAATTGATATTCTGAAATCCCCCCCAAAAGTTTTTTTATAACCATTGTGTAAAATATATTTTAGATTGCTTTTTTTTTTTTTTTAAATATTGCATGCATCAGAAGCAAATATACTTAAGTGATACCCATTGGCGTATCTACTAGTATTTTTCCTTTAAAAATATGTACCCCGGCTTATAATCTGTGGATAAAAAAATCTATCAGTGAATAAGTCTGAGTGCCGATAAACTGTATCTAAGTTTCATTTGTAACACAACACAATGTAGGAGTATATCTAATGATGTTATCATATTGGACGTTATCAGCCAGCGAACATTCTGTATAGCATGTCTAATACAAACTGCGTTACATTGTGTGTGTGGTGTGTGTGCAGCACGAATGTAAACATAAAGACAAAATGTCAGAATATGTTAGATTCATATAAGAAATAACGATGATGTCATCATTTTACATAGCACAGCGACAATAATTGCTCACATTATATAAAGGTAAAAAAACTTTTTATAGATTTTTATAATTTTGAAAAACTAAATGAAACATATACATGTATATATGCTTATTATTTCACCATGAATGTACCCAAATATGGAAGAAAACTTAACATTGAAATTGACAAAAACATGTAATTTTTCATTCAATGCATGAACAAATCAGTTGTCCACGACTATGCTTCACTAATAGTATCGCGTAAACAAGGGGGCGTTTCTAGGCCATATTTATTGACACTATATAAGAGGTTACATATTACAATATATTGTCTGATTTCGTATTTATTCGTTGACAAATTAATAAGAAATAATTACCTTCACATCCTTTCATTTTTATAATCCATCGGCTTACTTTTCACTCGTCTGCCACTCTAAGTTGTGTAAGTCTCGATCCGTTTTACCTGTGAACAAGTGCTTCAGGTGCGATATTATTTTGTTTCGGACAGAGTAGTTTCCCCTTAGCGAAATCTTCTATATTTACGTTAAATCAAGCGCGCCATTTTGAATTTCGGTTGATACGTTGGGTAAGAAATAACAACACGTATTTATCAGCTAGAGTGACTGTATACGCTCTGATTTGGTTGGTGTCTCAACGAGAGAAAGGTTTATATTTAACAATGTTAAAAAGACAGTAAATAAGTGGTTCTAAAAAGAAATGTAACGCTTCTAAATTCTATATTTTTGTTTCAAATACAAATACGATAATTATAAGCTGTGGTTTCTTACAAATGCCTATCTGTAATATGCTAACTGATTTAGGTCACAGTACACATTGTAGGTAGAAGACTCGGAGGTAAACAGTACACTTGAAGCTGCCATAATGATATCGTGATTTATTAATCATTTGTTTAAAGCCATTCCTCCATATATGTTATATGTTGCGCCGTAGCTAGTACTGTAGTACATGTACTAGTATATATATGACAGACTGCCACACAAAACCGTATATCAAATTCGATAATGCATTCCGTTAGCATTAAACAATCCGTTACAAAAATATCCCCCTCCAATATTTCTCCAACATAATTGCACACTAAATTTCAGGGAAAAAAATCAATAACTGTTAAAAACCTCACTTTTTATGTTAATTTTCCAAGCTAAATAAAAGTCACAATTCAGGAAAAAAACCATTTAAGCATGTAAATATCATAAGGTTGGAACCATTGGATGTCCATTGAGATGCATTTGTGAGGGAAAATGTTAGAAAATGTTTCAAATCTCGAGAATGATGACATGTACTTTGATTGGATATATTGCAATGATTTATCAATCTAACAAGACTTTAGATACATCAAGCCATATTACCTGGGTGAGAACAGTAGTGAACGGTCTCCCTTATTTGCATGTTTTTTCCAACATCAGTCATTCTTGTTTGCTTTCTGCTATTTATACATTGTGATTCATCATTTATTCAGGGGAAAATGTGTCATTATTCTGGAGATTTGACACATTTTCTTAAATGTAATGTATATGTTATTTTTTTACAATGTAAATGATAAGCATTCGTAGTTTATACAACCATGATACATGGAGCATTATTTAAAGTGCTGTTTTGGCTTCCGCTTGACACCAATTCCAAAACTCTGTTTCCTGATTAGATTGTAAAAATTATCACTCAAATATATAAATAGAATATAAAATTAACATGAAATAATTGATCAAATGATATGCTATTTCATATTATTGTTACCCGGTATGTGATGCGGTGGCCAAGTGGTTTAGGTGTCTGACATTCTGCTACCACTAGTCCTCCATTGCTGGGTCGCGGGTTCAATGGTCAGTGGTTTTTCTCCTGTAACTCTGGCTTCCTCCACCACCAAAACCTTGCACATCCTTAAATGACCATAGCTGTTAATAGGACGTAAAACAAAAATAAACCAAACAAAATATGTGACGTTATGAATGTGCTATAGACATA
>JAULCA010447557.1:0-10356 GCA_032360845.1 Crassadoma gigantea | reverse complement strand
AGGGAACACTAATATATCGTTTTGTCGCTAGTACTTGGTAGGGAACACTAATATATCGTTTTGTCGCTAGTACTTGGACATGAATCCTTAATACACATGAAATGAACACTAATTTTGAGATGTTCCCTGATTTTACTCCTCTCGGTGTCCGTCTCTGGCTCCGTACTAGGTCTGCCTCAAAATGAGAAATGTCTAATATGAGGTGGCAGATCTTAGGACCCAGCGGAAACGGGGGTTAATATTCCTTTTTATCGACTAAAAAGGAGCACAGGGGAAACATTCTATATGTATCTGCTGACCTCACTCAGACACTTGGGATCTAAATTCATTTCTCCCTTTGCTCTTTAGGTTGGTATGTACTCTCTCTTCCGGTGATGACTGCCTGTGTGTCACTGGTTACATAATTAGCCCGTTGTTCACTGTAACCTGGTGGTGCGTCATGCTACATTGCTTTCAGTTTTATCATACATGCATATGGATACAACGAGTCATTTTTACCATGTTCCCAAATCTAAAGTGGTGTTATTTATCTATATTAAAGCTAGCAAATGCTGAATTGCGGGTTATATGTAATTTTTTTAAAGGTTAATTCGAAATACAATAACGAATTTAATTACATGTAGCTCATTTTTTTATTTTATTTTATTTAGAACCGTTAACCTCTTATCTGACAGACATTTGTAAAATTAAAAAATAAACAGAAATTCTATTGACCTACAACAACGGTACTTACGGATCATATGAGCCTGGAGCTTTATACCACTGAGCCAGATTTTATTTTTTTTTTAAACAGGATTTTAGTATGTAAGTATAAAGATGATTTTATGATCTTACCACAATACTGTCAAACCCCGCTATGTCAAACCTCGCTTTATCAAAATCTTCATTATGTCGAATCTCGCTGTGTGTCAATTTCAGTATGTCGAATCTCGCTGTGTCAAACATCCTCCGTATGTCCAATCTCGCTCTATCGAACACTTTCTTTATGTTAAACATGCTAGAACCCACCCTCGAAATTCAAAGTGTCGCTCTTTATAACATCCTCTTAACTGAAAATGTATATATCGAAATCGTAATCCTAGGTATTCAAAAATATAGAACTACGGAAAATATAAACATAATATACACAAAACTTATCTTTCATACCTGGACAAAATCATCATCGAGAAAAGTGGGATTTTCTATTTATGCTTTATCGTAAGTTAGACTATAAATATTACACAAGGGAGACTTTGTCTAGCGAAAAAAAGCCTAAAGGACAGATGTTACATCATCCTCGATATCCAGGGTTACGCTCACGTTCGCTCTCTACACCCCTGGAATATGTCATAGCAAAATTGAAGGCTAGGTGTACGCCACCTTGTTGGTGAGACAAGAAGACTAGTTGGATAATTTGATGTACATCAAAAGAATCTCGCGGTCACGTAACAGTAAAAATTGACAGGCTTTGAAGTCGGGCGGTTCTCCTTTGTAATCTTCAAAGAGCATGTATCAGCGCAGTCTAGCGATTGGTCAGTTTTTTTGTACCTGAGATCAAATCTTCAATTTCGCTATGACATGTATCAGGGGTTTAGAGAGCGAAAGTAAACGTAAACTTGTATCGAGGATATTACACGTACACGCGTCATCAATGGTTACTGTCTACGATGTCTGACCCATGAATGTAACTTCTATATATCGAATTCCATAAAAGTGCTTAGTTTTTTGCGCACAAGTGATGTTTTATGTATATATATGTATGTACTTGTATTAGAATTCAACATAACATGTTTATCTGGACTTGTTGACTTCTACAGCCTCCCTAATAGCCCTGATGATACGTCTAGTAGGCTAGCACTGGGGGCACTTCTTCCGATTTTGGAAATGTGAGGGTAAACTTGTATTATTTGTAAGACAGATAGACGTATTGATCGGGTTCATATGGTGTGTTAAAATAACCACAAGCAAGCTTACACTGTCTGATATGGCAAGCTCATACCACTGAAAATTCCGAAAATCTGGCTTTTGGAAACAAAACTCGCTCAAGCTTGGATTCAAAATGATAAGTGAGGCGTATATTTGCAAAAGATGTAGAAAAAATAAATTGTATCAGTAATTTTTGTCATTCTGATATTCAATGTATTGTTTGGCACAGAGTGTCTGTAAGGCAGGGCAGGATCATGGTGGACTACAGACAACTACTGTCCGTAATAAGTGTCGTTTGGTACAGCACAGACGGTCTATAAATGTATTCAATCGGAGGTGTTTCCGGTGGCGTGTCCGACGCTGGGAATTCCAAAGGAAATAGATGTTATATCCATCCCTAATTGCAAATATATGAGGTTTGGGTAGACTGTCCAAGGTCAGGCTAATGACATTGACGCTCTCGGACTGGGATACATGGTTTTTATGGCAAACAGCTCAGATGCAAACTAACAATATTTCTTATTTTGATATACAAACTTATCTCGTCCTCGTATGTTGACGATTTTATGATAAACATGTTTTCTGTGCTTTCAGTGAAAATGTCAAATGCGTGTGTGAATTCATGTGAGAACACATGCTAAGTGTCTAAAAATGTCACTGTAGTAGAGAACAAGTTAGCAAAGCTTGCCGAGAAAATCACTCTGAACCGAGGTATTAACGATGCATTTAATTTATTTATTAAATAAAAAGATGCCAATTTCCCTTTAAAACGACGCGTCATCCATATAAATATCAAGGACTATTATGAATGTAATCAATCAATAACCTGTTTGTGTATATGTAGTCTTCAATTGTAATAAAACTCAAATTTCGGTCACGATTAAAGGGTTTTATGCCCCGGTCCCTCAATTACAAACAGTAGTAGAGACAATTTGGATTTCGAATCGTTTGTCCCCTAGCATCACGGACAAGTCGTAGAAGGAGCAAGCAGCTGTATGATACGGTGTAGTTCAATTTTGGTTTTATGTTTATATTACTAAATTTTAAAGGTATAATTACTTATCCCCTTATGTATTTAATTTCATAATTGAAGGTTTCAAGTACATGTCCCTCTGTTTCAAAATTAGATAAATTGAATTTCTAGCTTCTTGGCCACTAGCATCACCGGTGAGTCTCAGAAGAACGAAACAGCTGTATGATACAGCGTTATTAGCTTTAGGTTGTGTCTATTACCAACATTGAAGGGTTCAATAACCTGTGTGTGTATAACGTTAATGTGACAGTTGTTTCTGGGGTTTAACGTCTCTCTTTTCTGGTGACATATCACACGTATATGGTTTACTAGGTCACCTGTTTATAGGGCACTTACATGACATGTTGCAAAATGAATTACAATGTCCGCCAGGAAAACAAACTTTTACAAAGGAAGATGACTGAAAAATGGTCGCTTTATAGTCGTGCCGCACCAAGAGCAGTGTGATGTGTAAACATATAAACCAGCTAACGAGACATGGTTAAGGTTTGATAAATAGGTACTCTTGTGGCCACACATAAACTGTTTTTAGACAATAACATGCATGGCTTCGGTACATTTTCTTCCGTGACAATGAAAATAATAATATGTTCCTCATTCAGCTTTGGCGATTGCCTCCCCAATCGGTACAATTCAGATATCAAAATCTCCTCTCGCAGAAGGACATGTCAGAGAACATAATTGCACGTGAGAGTGTGTGTCTTGCTATTAGGGTGGCACTTTTGTTCATCGGTTTCCTGCCTAATTCTAAGTGGGGCTGAAGCCTTATTAACAGACATTTCCTGTCCTGTTTGACTAGCTTCTACTGTCACAGTGTACGCAAAATAGCGGAAGTCTTACTCTCCCCAACAACCATGGAAGACATTTTATCATTAATTACAAAGGCATTGATCACGGCAGCGGATCGATAGGAGCCCCTTTTTCAATCTTGAGATAGAATTAAAAATTAAATTGTAACTGTCAATGTAACGGCGGTTTTGATTTGCTCACCGGCATCCTTCCCGTTATTCCATGCGCCGTTTTTTATAGGAAATCAGTGCAGCCTGGTTTTTACTCGGCTTTGATTTACCCAAGAAAGGAAGAAACGTGGAACACAGAGCAAGGTACCGAGCAATGAAGGATGTACGGGATGGAATGCATGGGTATTGATGCGGGTAAGTGAAGACCAAAGGAACTGCTTCTATTCAAAATACTTGTCCGTTTTGTAATGTTTTTGTTTGATTAATTTAATCCTTTAATGGTTTTTTGAGAAGGTATTAACACAAGTAAGATGAAACGAACATGTTCGCAACTATTTCTGCACGTTTGTGATGATATCACATTGTGCAGGTGTAAAACAAAGGATTCTGAAATGAAGCAAATTATCTTCGGTTGATGATTTCAAACAAAATGCCGTATGTTGTTTGTATTGCGATACAAGAGCTTTTCTAATTAAAGGTGTACAGGTATACGCGCGCGTGCCAGGAGACAAGAAACACATGTGATAAATGATGAAAATGAAAGGCAGCGTCATCGCCTGCTCTTGTGCAGAGCTCGATCAATATTTGATGTATGCCATACATGCTCTAGGTATTGTTGAAATTAAGTAGGAGATAAAATGGCCATGTTGTATTGATTTTCTATTGTCATATTAGACAGATAGATAAGACTGGGATGTCTCGTTATTCGACCTAATTCTTTAGTAATTTTCATTAGTCTGATAGCACTTTGTAAGTCATCTCTGTGAAAACGGTCTGCAGAAAAAAAAAGACTGAGTGAAGTATCATATATGATTTTTTTTACATGAGAGTTATTATTTTGAAACCCAGTGCACGAGTACTTATTTTGTAGCTTGGTGTTCAGAATGTATAAAAATTATTCACGGAAGACTCCATCTCAGTTTTGTATTTTAGAATCGCTTTTAGTATGTTTAGAATGCTTCCTGAATTATACAAGATGCATGTTAGTGCACCGGGACCTGATAATTTGTTACAGCTATATTTGGACCTAAACTAAGTTGTTTAAAGTAATTTTACACTTTTGAGGGGTTTAGATCGATTTTCGGTAAAAAACGCCACACCCAATGATCATAGATAGGAGAAGGGTGGAATAAACTCGATGTCGAAATCGACCCCACCTAACTTTCTTGCTTCAAAAATCATATTTCTATTAGTTGTACGAAAAAATGCTTGGTACCGTTGGAAAGATGGATAATTTTTCTTTCTGAAACCTCCTATATGCTTGCCAAATGTAGTCGTCTCCTTCCGTGGACATGATCTCCGTTTCCTCCAAAAACACCCGCCATTTCAGAGTTTCAAAGTTTTTCGCAGTCAGGCTGCCACTTGTTTTAATATTAATGAGGCTGACATCAGTCGCGTGCTGTGGCCCATGGTGTGAAACAATGCTACACTTCCAACCCATCACACTATGGGTGTGAAAACGTGTAAAATTACTTTAAACACCATACCAAATATAGCTGTAACAAATTCTCATGTCCCCGTGTGTTAGTGTACCTCAACGAATGATGGCTGTTTGATGTAGGTTTATTAAACTTGTACTGGGTAAGTTTTCAATTTTCAAAAGAAAATAACTTTCAAACCAGCTTTTCTATTTAGAATGTAAAAGAAAAGTAACAAGAGGTAAGTAAACACGACAACAACGAAAACTGAATGTGGACTTTCTTCCTACCGTACTTGGGAGATCGACATCGATGCTTTACAAACGACAATGAAGGCCAAGCATGAGTTTGCTTCAGGTGGTAAAGTATGCTAAGACTTAAGATACGTTTTTGAGATAATTGATCGACATAGGCTTGTGGCATCAGAGTCCATATTGCACGGTGAGACCGTTACAAATTCCAATGTCACTTCCGGTTTATACTTCAAAACTAGCAAAATCTTAATAACATAACCATCAAATTTGTGGACTATTGGTTTAAGTTTAAAAGAGTGTTGCAAATTCTTTCTTTTTTTAAACTTTATGTCATCAACAAACAGGTACGTTTTCGACACAGTATATTCTGGCGAGGCATTAATATATAGATTTAATATAAGAATGGTGACTACTTTGTTGTATTCCTCTGTCTATAAGATGTTCCACTCTACCAATCTTCGACAATGATACTTTATTGAATGCTTTCATAAATGTGTATACCAATTTTAAATTTCATTTCACTTCAACTATTTTGATATTGTTCGATTTTATTAAGTTCTGAGTGTTCGTAAACCTTTCCACAATTAAAACATACACGTGTATTACGTTGGGGAGGAAAAACTTTAATTGAAGAGCAGGAATTCAGAAGGGTGCCAAACTTCAAACCGCCATGTTCCGTTCTTCGTGATTTTAACAAAAACAATGAAAGAAACGGAAGGTGTTATTCAAACGATTTATCAAACTTACATTGATAATTACATGTGCCGTTAAAGGATAGTGTAATAGTTAAGTAACAGAGAAAATTTGGACAGAATAAAATTAATCCTCTAAAGCAAAATTTTAAGCCCGAACCTCATTCTATAGTGTTGTGTACAAACAATACATACTTTGTTTTTTTGTCGATGGAAAGATGTTGCACTTGAAGCATCGACTTGTGATCATCAAAGGAAAGCTAAACATGTTTAGGTAGAACATATATTCAATAATTTCCCATGGAATACTTAATATGGTATGGTGTATGAGTATGGACAAATTATCTTATCAGCTCTTCCGTGTGAAGCACGCGTTTAACTCGACATAGCCTCACTTAAATGAAATAAACAAAAAACAGTTTTACTGGTAAAATTGCACGAACAACATATTACAAATCAAGGTCACGCGTACCTGTGCTGGTCAGTGAAAACAACGCTCTGCCAAAAAATTGTATTTGTTGGCATTTCTATACGTTTCTCTTGTACAATCCTTGTCATGGATTTGTAGGAAGGTTTAGACTTTCCATTATTCGTCTTTTCAACGTGAGTTTTTCATGGAAAACGTTTTTATTGTATCTTATATTGACAATGGACTGATACTATTCGCGGTGACCACTACTCACCAGGCCCTATAGTGTGTGTTCTGCACCGGACTTGACTAGCTGTATATATACATACACGGTATACTTTCCATGATGGGACCCAGCAGGACAAAGTCTGTGTCGACTGTATCAGTGTCAGATAGACTGGATGAACTGTCTCAGAAATCGGACAACTTTACCACGAAGGATTGTATGAATTCTGTTATAGCAAAACTAAAGATGGTACTCCAGACAGAGATCCATCGTGAAAATGAAGAACTTGTGAATTCACTTAAGTGGAGAATTAGTTCGCTGGAGTCGGAAAATGAGGAATTACGAGAGAAACTTAACATTCTAGAACAGAGACATTCTGATTCTGAGGGATTCATAAGCGATCTTGAAATCTTGTGAATTGTGGATTTCGCCAACAACCATCTCAAAGTGTCCCTCCTACCAGACGATATAGACATTGCTCACAGATTGGGAAAGCTTGACAACACCAGGAAAAGGATTGTCATTGTGAAAAGAAGCACGAGGTGATCAGGGCTAGACGGACTCTGAAGGGAACAGGATATACAGTTTTCCAGGATCTGATCAGAGCCAACCAACAGAGACTCAAGGAGGCTTTTCAGTTGGACTGTGTGCGAAACTCCTATTGTGTGGACGGTAAGCTATTTGTGATACTAAAGAATGGCAAGGAGAGGAGACTTTTCCATGACACAAAACTGTCTAAGCAGTTTCTTGAGAACGATTCCAACTTTAGCCACCGGAGGAATTGATTTGTTCTTACTTTGAACGGTCGTCCGTGACTTGGCTTTATGCCTATCTTTCGACCATGAACTGTGTTGTTTTATCACTATTTCTCAAGTATTGCTGAAGTGATAATTATCTAAGTGAAAATGTGTCTGTTTCGGTATTCTTTGTTTTGTGTGTGTGTATCTGTGTTTAGTATTCGGTTGGATGGATATTCTGTATCAGGAAAGGTAAGCTGTATATACTGTATTTATGTCACAGGTAATATATGCGGCTCTGATTGAATTAATATATATATGATACATATTGATGCTGCACTCCTCTAATATTCTTTTCTCTTCCCAACCTTTTCCATCCATGTTCTCTTGTCCACACATTATTTGATGTATGATATTTAAGATATGATACGGTCCGGTCTCGTTTTTATCATATTTACTGTATTTTGCCGTATTCGATGCGACTCTTGCTCAATCAGGTGCTTTCTTGAACATATTTAGCATACAAGCGTTTGTCTGACGTGGAATGTTTGTATAATATATTAGCCTTCATTGCTACTTCCGGTCCGGTGGACTCTTGAATCTTGCATGGGGTTGTACATTTTGTTGGGGGTTTACTTTGCATGGTGAGTGGTGGTCCTATGTCTATTGACCAATAGGTTTGCTTTTATATCAAAACTTTCTATTCTGTCTTTCTATGCCGTTCTTGGGAGATTCAAATTTCATATTAGTTAAGGTGACAGTACCCAAATCGGATCACTTTTGGCAAAAGTACTTATAAATCTGCAATGTGGTACAAATTTAGTCATAACAATGATGTAATCTTAGAATAAATGGCCATGCACGAGTTTATGTCTACAGATGTTTATTTTTTAAGTTAAAATAGCATAAGAAAACGTAATGCAAACTCAAATGTCAGTGTTTTGATAACGTTTTTAAAAAGTGGCGCGTGCGACGACTGTGCATATTGTTTTGGACTATAGAAATAAATTCACACTGTAAAAATACTATTTATCATATAAATTCTAAAGATCATCATAAAAGGTTAATATGCTGACGAAAAGCTATTCATTTGAAACGTAATATATTGCAAAATCCAAGCTTTGGTCCGGTTTGTGTACCGACATTCGCAAAAACCGGAGACGCTGATTGGTAACTTCAGAGCGTTCTATAAATATCTCAAGTGAGCCCCGGATGGTAATTTCGTTTATGAGAACACCCATCGATACTCTTTTTTTGATACAACCATAAATCATGAATATCCTTCCTTCACAGATTTTTCAATGATTTTATGAAATGATGGTTTGGTGATCCGATTTGGTTACTGTCACCTTAGTCTCACCTATGATGTAATATGACTCATATGTGTGTTTTCGGCAAACTGTCAAGGCCTCAGTGATTGAACTAAAAGGAAAGATGTGTTCTCCTATCTGAAGGATAAAAACATAACATATACTGGGCACAGGACACTCACTTCACGCCACAACAGGAAAATATAATTAGAAATGAGTGGCGTTTTAATTGCTACTTTAGTTCTTTTACATCTAATTCGCGGGGTACTGCAATATTTTTAAATAACAATTTTGAAAGTAAGACCCATAAAGAAAAGAGGAATTTAGATGAAAATTTTCTTGCTATTGAGGTTGAAATTGAGGGTCATAGAACAACACTTATTACTCGTTATGGTCCAAACAGAGATAGCCCAGACTTTTTTTAACTTAGTTCAAGACACGGTGGAAAATTTTGGAAACGATAATGTTATTATATGTGGCGATTTTAACCTTGTGATGAGCCCGGATAAAGATTATGATAACTACCAGAATATCAATAATAGTACAGCTAGAGAGAAAGTTTTAGAGGTAATAGAAAATGTGAGACTTATTGATATTTACAGAGATCATCACTCAAAAAGTAAGAGATTTACTTTGCGGAAAAAGAACCCCCAAAAATAGCCAGATTGGACTATTTCCTTATTTCAGAAAACTTAATTTCTTCTATTAATAAAGCTAGTATTGAACCTGGAAATTAAACAATTCTTTATTGTATGAACAAGACAATTTGGAATTAGTTGAAATATAATTGAAAACCTTAAAATGCAATATTGCCTTCCAGTATACAACCGCCGTTCTCTTTTCTGTGTTCCTAATAGCTTAAATAATTTAATTTGTGATCGATGATCGGTTGTTTTTAGAGACATTGCTGATGGAAATCAGAAGTAAAACTATTTCTTATGCCTCATATAGGAAAATAACAACAGGACCCTATATTAAGGAAAGTGGTCTGAAGAGAACTATAGAAATACTTGTAGGTAGAATAAATCCCAACAGTGAGGAATTAGAAGTTAAGATGAAAGAATTAGAAGCTATATGTTTAAAAAAGATTAAAGGAAGTATTATTAGGGCTAAAGCAAAATGCATAGAGGAGGGGGAAAAACCTTCATCATATTTTTTAAGTCTTGAAAACCGTAACTACACTTCAAAAATTATTCCAAAACTGCAGAAAAATGATGTTATTATTACAGAACAGGAAGATATTTTAGAGGAAGTACGTACATTTTATGAAGACTTATACAGACTTAAGGAGGTAGATGATATTAATCTAGATACTTATCTTCAGGGTTGTAATGTTCCTAAGTTAAATCAAATTAAATCTAATAGTTTAGAGGGAATAATAACAGTAGAAGAAGCTGGTAAGGTACTAAAAAA
>JAULCA010447535.1:0-10357 GCA_032360845.1 Crassadoma gigantea | reverse complement strand
TTAAAACGTATCATTAAATGCATACAAAACAGTATGCTAAAGATTTATAGGTTACTTTTATATTAATATAGCCGTTACATGTGATTGTTTTATTTTATTTTCATCTTTTGTTAGTATACCGTTTTAATGGTAAAAACTGTTACTGCGAGGTAAGGCCACAACAATTTATGTATTCTTAAACAAGTATTTGTTAAAGTTCAAGTTAAAAGATGAAAACCAATTTTGTAATCAGTCGACCAACAAGGGACTTCTCAAACCACATTCCTGGATGGGATAATGCTAGAAAAAGGTAAACACGATTGCACCACATCCAGAACTAATGACACCTTAAAATATCACAAGTAGAAGTATTCAAAAACAATTATCATAGCAGAAATGAAAGTAACAGAGAACGATGTTCATGTTGAAAAAGCTCTATACGTTTAACCTAGTAGGCCGGAATGGTTCGCAAATCCCCATGCGTCATCCATTTGAATTCTAGGAGAGTAGGTTGTATATACTCATGTATTTGTTGAGTATAATATATCGCAATCCAATGACCATTCCAATACCGGTCACTAAACATAATTGTTTATTTTGTGCTATAGCATCACAAACAAAGTTCGATTATTTCTATAAACATCTAATTATACTGTTCAAATATTTCAATTCATTTCTTCCTTCATAAAGGTAGCGCACAAAACCATATACATGTATACTTACGCACGAGAAATTTAAGGGGAAAGGGGCAGTATTGGCGGTATTTGAGTAATGGAAATCTTCAACCTTTAGATTAGTCAAAAAGGATATAAAAGATTATTTTCAAGCTCTAAGCATGACTGTAAACAAAGCAATTCCAACATTTTTACATGTCATTTAGCTCCGCTAAATATATTTAATATATAATCTATTATCAGGGGGTCTATTACAAGAATATGATCTGTTGTTTTCTTGTTATTTTGTAAGAAACGTCTATTACTAACATCAAATAATAGTAGAACCATATCTTGCCTTCATTCCTATGATGTCGTTTTGTATTGATGTGTACTGAATATCCAACATATTTTTTTTTCAGTGTAAGAATTGGGCACTTCTTTTTAATATCTTATGCTCTTGACTTCCGGAGGTCTATTCTTGTCCCATGGTGCTCTTCCTTCATTAAACTGTTTCCCGCTGGTTCTATTCCTTCGTCAATCTGTTTGTCATCAGCACTATTTAATACCTTCTGCCAATGACCCCTTGATACCTGTTCTTGTCCCTTTGTTCTTACGTCAAACTGTTTATCGTCAGCATTATCCTCCATATGTTATCTTTACTAAACTTTACGTTATGTTGGGTTTAATTTACTAAAAAGGTCTATGCAGCAGTTTTGATTATCCATAACTTTTAAGTTCAATAAAGCAGTGTCGATACAAGTTGTTATTGATTTGGTTTACTAAGTTTGTATTCCATCACGGTCAAATGTTACATAAAATAGAGCTTTAACATCCACATATTTGTCCCCGCCTTTCTAATAAGCAAGACGGATCACCTCTTGTTACCCAAAAGTTCCAAAAAGAACACCTATCAGAGATTTTAGCACAAATGCAAGAGAAAGAAAAACAAAGAAAACAAAACCTATTCATATCCGGTGTGGCTCTGACAATTGAAGAATGATATCAAGCAATTGTTTCGGCGTTAAGTCACGTAATGTGAACAAAACAAAATACAACAATCACCTGAACAGACACTTTAACAGGATCAATCGACCTCCATACCTATCTCAGAAAAGTCTCCGTCAGGATTGGTAGGTGGCTATGAGAAAGACAAATCTGGCATGTCTGCAAACACGCATGTCTTAGTAAGTACAGCTCTGACAGCATCCAGGCGTGTAGCAGAATCTGTAGATATTTACGCACCTCTTGGACTGTTGCAGCAGTAACATATCCTTACCGAGAGTTAACACCAATATCCTATTTACAGCAAGCGATGCTTGTTCCGGGTAACAGAAGAATCATGAACAGATAAAACTCGAAATAATTATGTTTATTCTCCAGCACACGGATGTCCTCAGAGAAAGCTATGTCCGGATCACTTCGCGGACCAGGGATGATGACAAAATAAATACCCTTACCCGTCATGGAAGCAACTTGTACAAAATCATGCAAAACTCTTACCTGAAGGACATTGTTCCAAATAGTTATGAAAAAGGTCAAGTCCACTTATTTGGTTCAGGGGAGCATGGTTTTCAATCATTGAATACTGGGATCCCGTTGATAAGAAGAAATATTGACAAGGGTCGAATAAAAAGGCGTGAGTGTTCCGCTACAATTGCCGGAGCGTTGGTGTAACCACGAAATCGTGGAAAATGAAAAACATAAAATAAAGATTTATTCAACGGCATTTCAGAAACCGCATATAGCAAAAGTGATTGAATTAGTGGATTCCCCGATCGGACGTGAAAAGGTATTGGGTCACCTGCCCGACCACGTGGGTTTTCTCCGGGTACTCCGGTTTCCTCCAACAAATATCTTATGCTCTTGACTTCCGGAGGTCTATTCTTAACCAAATATATCAATTACTTGAAGGTAATGTTTGCAGCAGATTCACTATGAACTTTTAATATATCAAAGAAAATATATACGGATTTCATGATGTCGTTATTAAATACTTTATTATTTATTTTAAATTCTCATAGTTCCTTCTCATTAAATAATTATTTTTCCTTTGTAAATTTTATAAAATATACTAGCAGAAATAAAACTTGAAAAATTAGTATAAAGGGAATATATTAATTGTATTGCTGAGCGTTAATGTGCTATTTGATTGTTTTACGATTTCAACTCCTTCTTACCTTGTTGAAATCTACATCAAAGGATTGAACGTCGCATGACTTATCTTCAGGATTATTATTTATCATTAAATACATTAGTATGAGAAAGCTTAAACCATATCACAGTTTTCTAATCGCAAGTTTAAATAAGATATATAAATATATAATGTCTACCTTGTAATGATTTCCAAACTTTTATTTTGTAGACAGTGCTAGCATGACGGTACAATGTAGTAGTTAATGTCGGGTCCTGTGGTCAGCTACACATATTTTATGAAGTTAAAATAAAATCTGTCAAAGATTTTTTGTTCAACTTTATGTATATATGATAAATGTTAACCTCGTTGATCCAACAGTCTTACTGTCATTTTAAAACAAAAGCAGTGTGTGACACGGAATTCATTGATTTAGATTTGATTATATTTAGACCCGGGGTATTTTCTAGTACTTGTCAATTTGTCAGTCTAACGACGTTAAACCAGCAACCACAAAAATTTCAGTACTGGACAATGTACATAAAGCCATGATAATTTTGACCACCTATCATTCAAATAAATATGATGGATTAAGAGATGCAGGATTATCTGTTTACATACAAAAGAGACATGTGTCCACTAGAATGATGCATGGATAAGGGAATAATTCGAATAGGTGTGAATGGACGACTTATGTTCTATTGTAAACCAATAACGATGTTTATGTGTTGATTTAGATAACGTTTTTCCATTGTGATGTGACATACAATATGACGAGTATATTTTACATGTATATTGTGACCGCTTTTTGTTGAGTAGCTGTATGTGTTTAAAGTCATTAAATAAGTCTATTTAACTCCTCTAAATAGACAGAATATATGGTTGGATGTATTAAACTAAAAGATTATTAATCGTGGGAAAGGTAACAAAAGCTTAACAGATGCCGTTTTGTGACAGAAACCGATTGTTGTCAGATGTTAGTAGTCTATGGGAAGTAACTCCCACACTAACATCAGGCTGTACGGAAATAGTCACCAGCTGTTCTCTGAACACACCTGCAACGTTGATAACTGGTTAGTTGTTAATATGTTTTGGTTGTCGTTGTGGTATTTTGTGGTGTTTGTATTCATGTGTTAACACCTTTTTCCTCTTTGAAATCAAAAAGTCACAAGTCAAGTTGTTTGTGAAAACTTTTGATTAAATTTGCTATACTTGGGTCAGCGCTACATGCTTTGCATCGCTTCAATCCAGGTGCTATTTTTAATAAAATGTGGAATAAAAATGTTTCAATCATTGGCATATCTCGGCTCTGAGGTGGACATATCAAATGTCAATCTCCGTGTCTGGGCCTCAAATTTATTACATGGTTGTGAGTGTTGTAGCTGTTTCAGATAGCTAGCTCTGAAAACGTATCAATAAATACATACATAACATACTGAGATATTTTTTGCAAGTTTGCTAAAGAATATAAGTTACTTTTATATCAATAAAGCCGTTACATGTGGTTGTGCTTATTGAATTTTCAACTTTTGTTAGTATACAGTTTTAATGGTAAAAAAAATGTTACTGCGATTTTAACAATAGATGTTATTTTAAACTTGTATTTTTTTAATGTCTAGGTTAAAAGATGAAAACCAATTTTGTAATCAGTCGACCAACAAGGGACTTCTCTATCCACATTCCTGGATGGGATAAGCCTAGAGAAAGGAAAACACGATTGCACCACATCCAGAGTCAATGACACCTTAAAATGTTACAAGTAGAAGTATTCAAAAAAGATTATCATAGCAGAAATGAAAGTAACAGAGAATGATGTTCATGTTGATAAAAGCTCCATGCGTATAACTTAGTAGGCCGAAATGGTTCGCAAATCCCCAGGCGTCATCCATTTGAATTCTAGGAGAGTAGTTTGTATATACTCATGTATTTGTTGAGTATAATATATCGCAATCCGATGACCATTTCAATACCGGTCACTCAACGTAATTGTTTATTTTGTAATGTAACATCAACTTTATCTATTAACATTTAGTTGTACTATTCAAATATTTTAATTCATGTCTTCCTTCATAAAGATAGAACACAGAACCATACATACTTACAGATGAGAAACTTCAGGGGGAAGGGGCCATATTGGCGGTATGTGAGCAATAGAAATCTTCAACATTTCGATCAGTCGAAGGGATATACAAGATTATTAATTTTGTTTAAGTTCTAAGTATTAAAGTTAACAGAGCAATACCATTGTAACTACACTTATACGAGGTTAATAATATAGTATACAGTCTATTTCAAAGGTGTCTTTTACAATAATACTATCTTTTATTCTCTGATTATTTTTATCAAACGTCTATCACTTACATCAACCCATAGAAGAACTATATCTTGTCTTCATTCCTATGATGTCGTTTTCGCACTCTGACGTGACCTGGAAACCCTTCATATAATTATTTTAGTATAATTATTGCGTACTTTACCTATTTCTATTTAAAATATTCTGCTCTTGACTCTTTGAGGCCTATTCTTGTCCCATGGTGCTCTTCCTCCGTTAAACTATGCAGCTGGTTCTGTCCCTACGTCAAACCGTTTTGTTGCCAGGACTAGTCTTCATGTTTCTATTTAACTTGCTGGGAAGAGGCATACCGGCCTAAAAAAGTAGGTGGTTTTGGCTATGGGAATATACGGAAATTATAATAAAACATCCGAGTAACTTTTTTACGAGAAAGTTATGTAAAACTATAGACACATGAGCAATTAAACTACGTACACTTCATGTAGTGTTTTTTCCTGACATTTTCTACGACATGACATATTATTTAAAGTTCATTCAGATACGTAGGTCTTGCGGAGATTATTTGTTTCTTTAACTAGCTGTGGAGAGGCGTACCGACCAAAGAAGTAGACGATTGTGACTAGGGTTTACAAAATTAAAGTAAAACATATATTTTAGTACTATAAGCCCTACATACACTTTATATAAAGTATTATTTATTAACAGCTTATTTAGTTTTTTAGCACCCAGAAAAGATTTGGCGCATGTTTTCATCACAAAAACCAAAGCAGGATTCTATGTACGATTTAAAACATTGTATATGATTTATTATATCTTATTGAATCTAAACAATATTTCTTAATATTTTCGTGTCATTAGTACAAATATATTTCTTGTATATTTAGTTTTTATTATGCTAAGTCATCAATTATTTCTTATACCTTGTATTTGCTTTTAAAATAAATTTCTTAGTTTTGTTTTATTTTTTATTGTATAAAGCTTGACATCACTTTAATATTCATTCATTTATTTTAGTCACTTATCACAATTCAGGTCAATGTATCGTAAAATGTTACTTACAAATATATATCTGTTCCAAATAGTAAAACAAAATGTTTTATTTGTCCTTTATAAAGAATAACTTACGCTTTATGTATCAATAAACATCTCCATATTTCCGTATTTGAAACAAAAACTTTATCGTTAGAGCATTGTAATTTGAAATTAATATTTATACTAATAATAAAATGACTTTAAAACAAATGATAATGAGAATAACTGATAATATACAAAAAAAAAAAACAGAAAAAAATACAAGTGAAAAACAAACATTTCAAGCCATTTATTTAGACACCACTTTTTTGTAGCATTTATATAAACCTGTAACTTATTTCAAAATATAGAAATCGTTCTAGCCATCTTTAGTGTTTGTTTACTTAATTAAAACACTTTGTTTATTGTATACCCAATAATGGATAAAATTACATTAATATCTTAATAGTTGTTATATTTAATTTTGTAGCAAATTACACTATTTTTTTTAGATTTTTCACATTTACACTGTATTTCATTCTTTTAAATACAATATGAACTGTGTTCCACAATTCATCAAAATACTTACAATTAATAAAATAATGTTCATAATTTTCTTGTACATGACATATATTACATCGACCATTTTCTTCTATTTTCCATCTTTTTAACAAATATTTACTTGGTGTATTATTCTATTTAACAGTTTCAATCAGTTGTCTATCAGTGTATTTTCAATGAAGTCTAACGTTTTAATTTTTGAGTGTTTGTTAACGCGACTATAATGTTAACAAGAATTACGCGTAATTGCATGTCTCGCCGTCATCCGCTTTTTGTTTTCACACATAATTAAAGCTTATAGCATTTTCAAATAAATTCAGTCAGAGAGGGGAATCTTTATAACAATGTGGTACTCACCTGTATGTACATTTAAAGCCTTACTGTATAAAGCTTGGCATTTTTGGCAATCTTCAAACAACTTCTCCTCAAAACCAAAAAGGCCCATGGTACTGATATTTAGCATGTAGCATGCTGGGATAAAGGACTACCAAGTTTGTTCAAATGAATGACCTTGACCCAATCTCAAGGTCACAGGGGGCACATGTCTTAATATCTTAAAACTACTTCTTCTCAAAAACGAAAAGGTTAATTCTACTGATATTGTGCCTGTAACATGCTTAAATGATGGGCTACCAAATTTGGTAAATGAATGACCTTGACCCACTTTCAAGATCACAGGGTTCAAAGGTCTTAAAATCTTCAAACCACTTTCTTCTCAATAACCAAAAGACCCAGGGTACTGATATTGTGCATGTAGCATGCTGGAAATAAAGGATACGATGTTGTTCAAATGAATGACCTTGACCCACTTTCAAGGTTACAGGGGCAAATGTCTTAAAATCTTCAAACAATTTCTCAATAACCAAAAGGCCCAGGGTACTGATATTTGGCATGTAGCATGCTGGGATGAAGGGATACCAAGTTTGTTCAAATGAATGACCTTGACCCACTGTCAAGGTCACAGGGGATAAAGGTCTTTGAATCTTCAAACAACTTTTTCTCGCCAACCACAGGCCCAGGGTACTGATAATGTGCATGTAACCTGCTGGGATGAGGGGTTACCAAGTTTGTTCAAATGAATGACCTTTGCCCATATTTAAGGTCACAAGGGTCAAATATGTTAAAATCTTCAATTATACCTTCTTCTAAATAACCATGAGGCCTAGAACGTTAATTTCTGGTAAGTAGCATGGTGGGCTAAAGGGCTACCAAGTTTGTTGAAATGAATGACCTTGAATGATATTCAAGGCACACAGGGGCAAAAATGTTATTTTATATTTTAGACAACTTCTTTTGAATATCAAAAATGCCCAGGGAGATAATATTTGGCTAGTAGCATGCTGGGGTGATGGGATACCAAGTTTATGCAAATGAATTATCTTTGCCAATATTCAAGGTCACAGGGTAAAATGTGTAAAATCTTTAAACGATTTCTTCTGAATAACCAAGAGACCTTGAATGTTGATATCTGGTCAGTAGCATGCTGGGATGTAGGGCTACAAAGTTTGTTCAAATGACTTTCGCCCTGATTTAAGGTCACTGGGGTCAAATGTGTATGTTAAAAGCTTAATTTCAAAAAACAAATGGATAAGGTGGTGATATTTTGAAAATTGCATCCTAAGATTAAGGGCTATAAATTTGTTCAACATAATGACCTTGTTCGACTTTGAAGGTCACATGGTGAAGTGATTTTAAATCTTTTAACATGACTTTTAAATGACTTTTAATCATGAATACTGATATTTTGCATGTAGCTTTATTTTAAATCACTTTTAAGGTTACAAGTGTAAGATTTATACCAGGTGAGCGATGCAGACCCATTGGGCCTCTTGTTTAGCAAAATACTTGTTATTGTCATCTGAGTAAAAATCCCCTATTACATATTGAAGTATTGTGTATACAGAAGGTATGTATGTTTAAAGTAAATCTAATAATTATTAAAGAAGTTCTGTCCAATTATCAAAATCACTAAAAATTCTATGTCTTCTGCCTTAAAAAAATTGTTGTGGTCATCTCGGCAAAAAACCTGTATTATATATTGATGTACTATGTATACTGGTGGTGTGTATGAAATTTGAAGTAAATCTGACAATTATTAAAGAATATATGTTCAATTCATAAAAGTACCCAAAATTCTATGTTTTATGCCAAAAATATTGTTGTGGTCAACTGAGCGCAAAACCCGTATTATATGTTGAAGAACTGTGTATACATAAGATGTGTATGCAATTTGAAGTAAATATAACAATTATTGAAGAAGTTACGTCCAATTCCCAAAAACAGAAGAGATCCTATGTTTTGGGCCAAAAATATATAAAAAAAAAAAAAAAAAATGTAAATAAATTCCCCACTTTGACTTCATAGTATGAAAAGTAGACACCTCAAGAACCTCAATGCACAATTTCAACACTATAATGCCATTATGAACTGATGAAGAAGCATATAACGAAAACGTAACGTTGAGCTGAACACAATGTTTGACGCCGTCGTCGCCGTCACGTTCGTCGGAAAGCAACATCTTAGTCTCGCTTTCGCTCCTCCGTCACGGCGGGACAAAAATCACTACGAGAAAACGATATAAAAGGTTATATTTTCCAAGAGTATGTTACACAACTAACACTTTCTGTTAATAACTAAAATTAAAAGTGACCATTATTGATTGATATCTAAAAATAAAATAATATAAATAGTGCGATCTTGATCTAATTCATATATTACCGCTCGTAAGCGCTCGTAACCCTGATGCTACGCATGACATGGCACGACAAGGCCCCAACACACATTATCAGAACTAATTTCTTTTAATAATATACAACATTTATATGTCAATATAATTTGTGAAATTACTCTAAAGCGCTTTACAACATGGATAATAGTGTGAAAACAAAAACAAAGGCTTTACAATCACTGTCATACATTTAAGCAAGCAATGTGCACATAATTGAACAAATAAAAGAGTGGTATTTACATAACGTCTTTTCAAGGATTCTTAAATGCAGACGTGAAAAGGTTAGTTTTGATATCCCTCTTGAACTTGGCCAGGGTATTTGACTTTCTAATAGCAGATGGTAAGCAATTCCACAATTAAAGAAATTATTGCGAAAACTGATATATAATAAGATTATAGAATCATTTACTGCAAAAAAATAACAGAAAGGCGTAAAAGTAAGTATCCAACCCCAGACATATGCGTTTTTTCTTTGCGAAGAAAGTAAATGACCTTGTCACGTGACGAACCTTTTGACCCATTCGGCTTTCTTCGTAATAAACCGAGCATGATCGTGTGTACAAACGACAGTCAAGGTAAACAATGTTTCAACCCAAAAATATGTATAAAACAACAAAGTTGATGGTATAGGAGCGTGTATCGCTTTATCGTGGATATATTTTATTTTTCATAGGTCGAATCCTCCGTTTCCTGAGGGCGAAATCTAAGGTAAGAGTCACTTTAACATCAAATGCTTTTTTCCAGTAATCCCAGCGACAACTCGGTTCTATTTTCATTCCTTGAAGAAGTATTTCACTATTATTATTTTTTCTAAATTATTTTTGCATCCGTGTTGTAATTTTGCTTGTGTTTTAACTGATTCATTTGTCGCTACGAACCACTTCCATTCATTGGGTATAGAGAGCTTTAGTGTTTGTAGTTTTTTTAACACATCACAAATTGTTACTTTTATATTCTTTCAGTTTAAATTAGCACAGACTTTTCTGTTGGTATCAAAA
>JAULCA010447534.1:0-11401 GCA_032360845.1 Crassadoma gigantea | reverse complement strand
CAGGTGATCTGTATACCTAACAACTACACACAGGTGATCTGTACACCTAACAACTACACACAGGTGGGTTACACCCTACAACTACACCCAGGTGATCTGTATACCTAACAACTACACACAGGTGATCTGTACACCTAACAACTACACACAGGTGGGTTACACCCTACAACTACACCCAGGTGATCTGTATACCTAACAACTACACACAGGTGATCTGTATACCTAACAACTACACACAGGTTGGTTACACCCTACAACTACACCCAGGTATGTTACACCTAATAACCACACACAGATGGGTTACACACCAAACAACCACACGCACGTGAGTTACACACTTAAAAACCATACACAGGTGGGTTACACCAAAACAACTACAAACAGGTGGGTTACACACTGGGTGAAAACACACAGGCAGGTAACAAAGTGGGCCAAACACACTGATGGATTAAAGGCAAAGCACCTACATACATGAAGTTATTCCCACAGCACCTATAAAACATAAAAGGGTCACACAGAGTGACACACAAAACACTTTCTCAAAGGTGGGTTACAAAGAGGGCAGCTAAACACAATAGTGTAGCTGACAGGTGGGTAGATAATATCCTGGGTAACCACACACACAGGTTGGTAGTCAAAGCGAACTCTGCATTATGCACAGAAACTACAAATTGCTGGGTAACGTAAGTTGAATTCAGTAAGGGCATGTTAATATGAGAGAAATATACACATTTTTAGCTCGTCTTAAAAAAATAGGGGGGCTTATGTAATCACCAGGGTGTCAGCGTTGGCGTTGCCAGGTTAAAGTTTACGTGCAAGTGTTGAAATATTAGAATTACTGATCACTTTGATTTTATGTTTGTGTTATAACTGTTTTAAAGTGAATGGACAATAATATAAGGGGGAAGGTAGCCATTTTTAGGCATGGAAAAGGCCTAAAAAGCCTGTCTGGGCTTGGTTAACGTTTACATGCAAGTGTTGAAATCTTGTATTACCCTACAATAACTTACAACTTTGGTTTTGTATTTGCATTATAACTGGTATAAAGTGAATGAACAATAACATTAGGGGAAATGTAGCGAATTTTATGCATAGAAAACGCCCCAAAAGGCCCTGTATGAACTTAGTATACAGATATGTATTGATATAAACATGTTGGCGGTAGGCGAGCTATGTTGTTCTTCAAAAAGTCTTGTTAATATGTATATATTTGTTGCATGTCTACACTTGCACACAGGTAGTATACACATACTAAGGTAAGTAGACTATCTTCACTGTCTTAATTTAGTTTTCATCAATTTCAATTTCTCATTTTGTAGACTACAGTAGGTGTACATTCATATACCACTTGTATAGCTGAAAATCCCCCCACCTTTTGTATTTTAGGCCCATGAATCCCTACTAGAACTTTCAAGGATGGAAACAACCTCATTATCCAAGAAAAAGGTAAGTAGTTTTATTTTTGGTCTGCTGATTATTAAAGACGGTCAAATATTTTTTGCTTGGGTTATCATGAAGTCTGACTGTTGAGCTAATAATGTACATATTTCATCTTTGTATGTGATTTATTATTGATAGACATTGCTGAGTCTAAGTAAACTGGCTGGACTGGCTTCAGACGACGGTCAGGAAGATGTTAATATCGATGGTAAGGCTTGTGTGGTATCATTTGAGTACCGTTAACATAGCACACTCAGGTTTTAAGGCATTATTCAATTTCAATACTGTAGGGAAAAGATCAGTTGACACTTGCAATGATTGTATTAATAGAATACTATGTACAGAAACTTAAATTAGCATTTCTATAATTTGCATAAAAAACTGGCATAGTGGCAAATGTATTACTGGTAAAACTATTAAACTTGTTGACACCATTTACATTGCTGTTGTTCGATCATTTACATAAAATAAAATTCTGATGCTAAATTATTTCATTTAACACAGATTATTCTATATCTTGTACAAATAGAACAAGTTTGGAAACTGGCTTCAATTTTTATGTGAAACTTTACTAAAATATAACAACAGCCAATAAAAATAATTGATTTTAATATTTTTATGTATGTTTAACTGCAATAAATAAATGAGTTATGCTGAGCAATATAGGAGCTTTTGTTTACTAAGTACAGAGTTTAAGAAAACATGTCATTTTAAATTAAAAGTTATTACATACAAGTAAGCTGTTTACCTGGTATCTGATCAGATTTTTGGTACAGAATAAAGTTTGCTCATCATTGCTTAAAGGGATAAAAAAGAGAATAGAATAAGTCAGTTGGAATATTCATTCAGGTTATTGATGAAATTTATTTTTAAAAAACACTCTTTACAGGAATAAATGAAGAACTAGACCTGATAACCCACCAGGAACAACTACCAGTCCATGTGCTGCATGTAAGTTAATAATTGTTTGATTGATTCATTTACTCCCTATCAGTCATTTAAACTTCATGGTTGTCTTATACACTGTGTATTTTCAATTTTGTTGATATTTTCTTAGGTTGCAAAAGGGGTGATATTTTGATGTTAGACTCAAGGTTTTCTGTAGTCTAATTGAAGGAAGTGTACTGTACTGAAGAACTTTGATAAGCATACATTAGTGTCTTTGAGACTTCAGCTGATAAAGAATGTCTCATTTTTTTTGCCATCTTTTTAGCTCAAATGATTGCTCATGTGAGCTAATGCTATCCATCTTGACTTGATTCTTCATCTAAAAATTATACCTTCTCCAATTCTTCAGAACATATCTTTTATACACATGTAAATTAGTGAATTGATCAAAATTTCTTGAATATTATTTTTGACCAAGTCTTCTGACCTTTCATGCCAATGCAAAAACCAAAGATGGCTGCCATTGGCTCTGTTTGGCTGACACATTTTTTACTTCTCAAGAATGGCTGCAGGTTCTATATGAGTTCTCTGCCACATATTTTCACTCTTCTTAAAACAGTTGCAGTGTTTGGCTGTAAATCCAACCAAATACATCATGTGAGCCTTGTGACGTTGGACCCTGTTGAAGTGATGTTTTTATAAAGAATTGAAATATATTGAGTGGTTTAAGACCATGATATTTTGCCATTAACTAGGTTTTAGACAAGAGAAGTGGGATTGGTTTTTCTTTTATTTTTCCTGACTCTGTTATGTAGATAATGATTTGTGGTATTTGATTGAATTACAGCAGAGGGGCCTGGACCCAGATGATATGGGAGTCCTTTCCCCAGAACAACTGGTTGAGGTGAGATTTACAGGATTTTTACATGAGTAGACATCAGATTTCCTGTACCAGTATTAAAAACATTAATGGTATCTTTCTTAACTTCTGTCTGCCTTATTAATTACATGTATTTTCTAAGATCCTTTTTTTATACATATTTAGCATAGTTTCAGAACAGTAAGAATTACTTATCAATGGTACACAACCAATCTTAGATCAATGATTTATAACTAGCTAGTCTTTAGTCATGTTTGAGCTCAGATAAATTATCAGTCGTGATTGGCAGGAATTTACCTACAATGTTACCATCGCCTTGTTGCAAAGAAACAGATAATTATGACAGATTTGCCTAATGGTACACAATTGTTCATAAGGTTCAAAATGTATTACTTTTACCTACCTGTACTGTATTCAGTATGCTACTTCTCGTTTCTTGTTGTAATTTTCTGTTCTTAACTTCTGCTTGTAGCTGTATATAAGTGATATGTCATCTGAGGAACAAGAACTCAATTTCAAGAAAGCATTAGACCTCCTGCAGTACATAGACAGGGTGAGTATAGAAAATGGTCTACATTTGACTGTTACTAGGGGTTCAGTTCAATATATGATCTTTCTGGATATTAGGTCCCTGTCAATTCTTTAAATGTAGATTATCATTGAATATGTTAATTTCTTTAATATAATACAGCGATGGATGTTCAATTCTTCACCCAAGTCAACAGGTTTTTTTTTACAAATTGTTTATTCAGATTTAATAAGCATTATTTCCTCTTTACATGCTGCTTACAAAAAAAAGACATAAAAATCTAAACAGACAAAAGTTACTTGAAAGACAGAATGATTTTGCATTTTAGTTAAATATCTGAAAGAATACTTTCATGTATGCATGGTGTGTTTTCCTACAGAATGATCCCAACATTGACGTGGAAGCTTTGAGGTATCAGATATGGGCCAAGGCAATTCTAAGGAACAGGTATGTGATGGATGTGATAAACTGATTGGTCATGGTCATCACCATGACAACAGCACAAGCAACACTTTTACCTCTTCACACCAAAGAGTTTGTCAATGTGATTCAAACCAACAGCCTCTGATATTTAAGACAGTAATTCACTGTGTAGTCGGTAACAAAGTTTACCTCTACTTTTTCTGGGTGAGCTATACTTATGCAAATACCAGTACACTAGAAAAATCTTAGCATTTATATCCCAAAAGGTTTGCTCTACTACATATATATATATATTAACTGTATTTGCTTGAATTTGCTTTGACAAGACACCATTATTGGTAATGCATGCATTATTGTTAATTGTTCACACTAAGGGTATCTTCCAAAGGATCATAAAAATTCAGTATTTGTGACATGTTTGTTGGCAATGAAATCTGAAATTTAAAATTATATTGATGTCACATCATTTTTGAACAGCTTATGGTAATTACTTGAAACTACATTATGCAAATATATGGTAACTAAAACCATGTTTGGTAACATGTTTGGTATGTTACCTTTCATTCCCTGAGCCTTATCACAAAATTCAGTGTATGCAGTCACATTTCTTGGTTGAAGGGTTTTGCTTGTTTGAGCCCTCTATTCTGGACATGCATGTTAGACATTTTCATAAACAGAGTTATTGCCCTTTCCTCTTTTGGAGTATTGTCCAGAAACCTGGTTGAGGTACTCATTTGGATTCATGTGAGATTTTTTCAGTTATCATTTGGCCTATAGTTCTATTTTACATCCGTTGATTGATATGGTTTTTAACCATAAATTTACAAGCCCTTTATTGCAAAATAAGTGAAAAATAATATAAATTGGATTCTGTAGTGAAATGTTCTCATGTCTGTTCCATAGCTGGGCTGTCGACCAATCCGGAGAGCCTATAGAAACAGTCAAAGATACAGTCTTCTTCAAAGTGGCCAATCTAGCCTATAACGAGGGTAAGTACCAAATGCATTCTTGGTGTTCAACAGTATATATTCTAGTATACAGTTTAAAGTTGGTTTTAGAAATTTGGGAAATAAATATTTTGTAAAATTGAACAGATGTTTTTTCTATACTGATGTGATTTGGAGACTTGATTGATTGTTTTTAGGAAAAGGACTTATGTTATTTCTTTAAGTCTTTACCTGTTATTTTTCAGGAATCGATCTACGAGAATATCTGCCAGAAATTGAGTTATTGTTAAGATATGAGGACCTTGGATTGCTACAAGATGACAGAAATTTCCAATACTTGTTGCGTGTTGGCTACGAGCATATCCAGCAAACACTTTACTGAACATTCATCTTTCTTTGTGTTATAAGATGTTCCATTGTGACATAGAATTGTGTACTAAGTATTTTCTTGGATGAACATTGAGTACAGGCTGAAGATATATCATCGTCATGGAATCGTGGGAGAGGTCAATTATTGATTGCCATATTTGAGACATGAACGGAAGAAATCAAAGATAGATATAGGTATTTCACTCTTTATTACACAGGAATATCTTGTGGTTTTGATTAGTTTTATGATTATGAATGGTAAATGTATGATGATTATGTATGGTAAATGTATAAAAAACTTCATTTCCACACTGAATGTCACAGTTTGCAAAAGAATATTGAGGAAGAAACGTAACTTAAAACAATAAAATTTTATGTTTGTTTCCGTCTTAATTTGGTGTTTCCAGCAAGGTACACAACCTGAACACGAACATGTCTGCAAATACTGAGAGCTTTATCAAATTGTTGATTCCCAGGTCTCCAGGACCAAGAATTTTTCCAACACAAACTTAATGGCTACAGGGTGGGGATTCCAGATATTTCTGTAGTATGATCATTGGCCTTAGGATAATAATAATAATAATAATATACAACATTTGATATAGCGCCCTATCTAACTAACATAAGCTACTCTGAAGCGCTTTACAGTACATAGTTATACAATTAATACAATTAGCATATACATTAAGGAATACAATTTTGAAGATTTTGCAGGAGCTGCCTTATCAGGGGCTAACTACTAGTCCTATGCCACCTGGCTTATATCTCCCTATGTGTGTATGCCTCTGTGTGTGTGCTGGAGATGTATTGTGTTCTGTTTGTAGTGGGACCGTGCTTCCAACGGCCACCTTACTTGAATGCTACAGCACAGATACCACAACACCCACCCCAGACCAATTTATACTCCACCTGGGTTGTTTTAGTTGTGTGGGCAGGAGAAAAACACTTTCTCTGATATCCATGCTTAAGCCAACAAGGATCGAACCCCGGCCGGCTGTGTGGAAGGCCGGAGTGTTAACCACTCGACCAATCTGCCCATAATGGGGCAAGACAAGAGAAAACACAAGGACATTTGGTGGGGATCTCAAACATTGGCATGTTATTACCAAAGGACCCCTATTACCTGGCAAAAGAACATCTATGATCTTAGAATCAGGCTAAACTCACTTTTACACACAATAAAACTTAAGCATATCACCTCTATAACTTACTGGCCAAATATTGCAACCCTGGGCCATATTGAACATGAGAATATGTTTACATCATGATCCATCATAGGCCATGTTGAAAAAACAAAACAAAATGCACTGCTGAAACATTCTATGGACCTATTTACCAAATATCAAAACCTGGGGTCTGCTGGAATTTAAGAAAAGTCTTATATTGACATTCTTTTGAACCCCCGCCCAAAAGTTGACCTTTGAACTCAACAGAAAATAGAAAACTGTAGGTGCCTGTCTGCATATTACATCCCTCATCCTCATTATCTAGGGGTTACGCTTACTATCGCTCTCTACACCCCTAGAATATGTCAGCAATATCGAAGGCACGGAGATAGCTGTTTGATTGGTCTCGGGTAAAAAACCCTGACCAATTACTAGGCAGATGCTCGTTCTTTTAAGATTACAGAGGAACGACGCCCGACTTTACAGCCAGAAAACTTTACCGTTACACAATGTGCATTCTCTATAGCCTCTCTACACCCCTGTAAAATGTCATAGGAAAATTGAAGGCACGCGGCTAGCTATTTGATTGGTGCCTGCTGAAAAAACCTGACCATCACTAGGCTGATACTTTTCCTTTGAAGATTACAAAGGAAGCACGCCCGAATTCAAAGCCTGTCATTTTTTACCGTTACGCGACCGAAAGATTCTCTCGATTACATCAAAGGACCAAACTAGTCTTCTCGTCTCATCCACAAGGTGCTGCACATTGAGCTTTCAATTTAGCTTTGACATATTCCAGGGGTGTAGAGAGCGAAATGCGCGTAACCCCAGGATATCGAGGATGAACATCCTGAGGTATCGTGTTTATTCCCTTACGGTAAATACATAATGTTATTTAAAGACGATATTATTTTCTCGAATGTGTTGGTTTCATATAATAAAGTAGACATAAAACACATGAAAATATCTGTTCGGAAATGTTTATACTGGTCCCTGTCTGTATCTTCATGTTACGGTGCCGAGGCTGAGCAATAGTACAACGAACATGTTGTCTGTTTCATCTTCATATTAGTCCCGCAATGTATAGATTTCTTTTCAGGAATAACTTATCAAAGCAATAGGCATGCCTGAAAAAAAACACTTTCTAGTGCGTAGTTACAGGTTTTGGCAGTGGTGCGGGGATCCTTGAGAAATGTTGCTTTATATACATTCAGATACCTTTTAGATTTAAAGTAATAGAACTAAACGCAAAATGTAATTGACCAAGAAGTGTACACGTACGAACCGACGGGGAAAGGCTGTATACATACCCCTCAACTACACAATGTGGCGCAGAAAGGAGAACTTCTTCACAATGAATATTGCACTGCTGGACATACAGATCAAGTCTCCGTCTGAAGGAAATAGTCCACTTCACTACGATTCCGGGCTGTGGTGGGGAGAACATCGTCTAGGTTTGCGTAAAAAAATCATAATTAGTAAAAGAGAAAAACATACCAACATGCAATAAGTATTGGATCTCAACGTTGATACAAAATGACAAAGACAGCAACAGTACAAAAGGAAAGACATCGTGAACCCCTACAAATGGCACACCCAGGAAGGAAACAGACCACCAGGAACACGAGGTAATAAAACAACGACAAAACGTTTAACTATTGCTCCTAGCAAACTTAACAAGTGGAATCAATAATAACAATTGATATGAATGCTACTCCGATACTAGTCCGCGGATACAGTATACTAGTCACAATTACCGGTATATCGAGAAGATCTTATATATGTAAAGAAGTAGTGAAACATTTACGTGTCCTCCGTAAATCATCTTCGCTAGCTAAGTGTTCCCTTCGTATACACTCCACTTACGGAGCGAACACTTGGCTAGCGAAGAAGTCCGTAAATCAATTTATACCCTAAACCGACGTACATTAAATACCCTAAACCGACGTACATTAATACCCTAAACCGACGTACATTAAATACCCTAAACCGACGTACATTAATACCCTAAACCGACGTACATTAATACCCTAAACCGACGGACATTAAATACCCTAAACCGACGTACACTAAATACCCTAAACCGACGTACATTAAATACCCTAAACCGACGTACATTAATACCCTAAACCGACGTACATTAAATACCCTAAACCGACGTACATTAATACCCTAAACCGACGAACACTAATTACCCTAAACCGACGTACATTAAATACCCTAAACCGACGTACATTAATACCCTTAACCGACGTACACTAAATACCCTAAACCGCCGTACATTAAATACCCTAAACCGCCGTACATTATATACCCTAAACCGACGTACATTAAATACCCTAAACCGACGGACATTAAATACCCTAAACCGACGTACATTAAATACCCTAAACCGACGTACATTAAATACCCTAAACCGACGTACATTAAATACCCTTAACCTACGTACATAAAATAACATAAAAATAATAATCATCTATACTTCAAACTCTTGAATATGCTGTGAACTTTGGGATGGATGTACTCTTTTACTTGTATAGATAAATTAGAAAAAGCTTTAGTTATAGGCTGGACGCCTTGTTACTGGTTTACCTCCCTATGTTTGTAGACACTCTGTATGTACCGAAACCGGATGGGAACCTCTAGGCCACCGGGAATCCCGTCGTAACTCCTACTATTTCATAGAATTCACAGTAGTATTGTTCCTAACTACCTCAGTACCCTACTCTACTAGCATCATTCAGAAACTCTATTCAGGATACACATTTGACATGTTTACCTTGTTACTATTTCTTTGGTAGAAAAAGCGATCTATACCGATTAATTTTAGTTGATGATCAACAGTGTAAAAGTGTAAGCTTAACAAATACATACCTCTTAACCTGTTGATACAAAATGTCAATGCACACTCAACAAAACATTCATGATTCTAATCGATTTTAATTACTACCTTTCTCTCCGTCTTCGTCTCTCTCTCACGTCCAGAGAATATTCAAAATTCATATGAACATATATATATATATATAGTCATATAGATAAAACCTGTGTATGTGGTTGTATTTGGACCATGTGCTTCGGCTTTCTCTGTGCAGACTAGTGAAAACGAAAATACCAGCAAGAGGAAGTTATTAGCACGGGAAGTGATGGACAGCAGATCGTGGACAGGGAACACATTATCACTAGTTCCCGCTTGCGTTGAGAAAGAGCAAGAACTGATAACAGTTTATATTACATTTAGACTTGGACATTAATATTCCGTACTCAAATAAGTCAAACTTTTATAAGTATTCTTTAAATGATTTATTGGTGAAAGGTTGTTTAAGAAAAGGGCGAGATATGTGGAATAAAGGATCACATATCACTTGGAAAACATGGAATGTAAATGTTCACATGGTCACGTTTCTGTTAGTTTCGCAGCCAGACAAAATTGACTTGGTTATTTGAACATTAGAGATAGATTTATATATACAGTATACGTTGTTCAAAATTTCGAAGTTCTTTAAATGATTGTTATTTTATTATTTGCCTTATATTAATCACAAGTTGGTTCGGATAGTATTGCGCGAGGGATCTTATTGTGGGAGGAAACGGATTACCCGAAGAAAACACACGTAGTCGGGCAGGTGACCACGTCCGAACGGGGAATCGAACCCCGGCCGTCTTGGTGAAAGACAAGTGCACCGAGCACCCTTGTGAATGACCTTGCGTGTGTATAAAAGAGGGGTACGAGTGACAAATTCTAACCCGTTTGTGTATATCACATAATGTATTTGGAATAATTAAGCAATTAAAATTAAAAATATATATATATACTTTTGAATTTTTAAAAATCCATTCTAACTAATAACATCTTAATTCATGCTTAATTCTTCATCTACCTTAGCTCCAGATATAGAAAAGAAATCCTAGTATATTAGTTATTGAATAAACACGAGAATGACAAAGTAAAATAACCTGGAAGGCATAGGGGTAAAACTCAAGTTTGAAGAAAAAAAACATGGGAATCATGGTAAAATATTTTCATATTCTAAATCCTCTATGGTTGAAAGCAAACTTAAGCCGACACCCGAGAATACTCCTGACTTATTTTCAAAATCATGCATAATGTATATAGTAACAATGAACACATATATACATGTTTATGTATATTCATAAATTAAATAGATATATTTACATATTATTCCGGTCTGTCTGCCTGTATGTATGAAACACTAAAGTAAGAACAAAATGTCCAATGAATAATGTTTGATGATATTGCAACTGTTAGGTCATATTTATTGACTTAATTTGCATGTGTATAAACTAGAGGGGTACTCTGAGGGATAGTTCGTCAGAACTTCGGAGATCTCCATTCGAAACCCGGTCTTGCCGTTGCAATTTCCCTTTTCGGGTACAGACGTCTAAGAGCGTGCTGTTTTTGTTTTTTTTTCGTCAAAAATGGGTTTACACTTTACAGCATATATAGATATGCTCTCTCGAGAGAACTAGATCTACTCTACAAAATAGATCCATCCTATCTTTAAATAGATCTAGACATATACATGTCCTTGGACAAGTTTAGTTTCATGTTTGGACCTATCCTGAATTAAAATGACGTGTAGGAAAAAACTGAAAATAATATAAGTAGTCTTTCAGTATCTCATTTTGGTAAAATATATATACTTCGGAAAAATAATGTATCAATAATATCCATTAGAAAAGTTCCGTTTCCGACGACCAACATTATTAATTCAGGTCGTCCTGCAGATTTATACCAGCA